>CM033109.1:10815421-10986001 GCA_019321725.1 Paulownia fortunei | reverse complement strand
CCCGATAGACTCATATACACATTGCAAGCTCGAAAGAAGGATGCCTCACTCCATAGACATTAGTGTAGCGATGTTAGTACATGTGTGTGGGCACTTAATAGAGAATAAGTACAACGAACAACCCATGGGAAACTCTTAATTAGAAATGATGTTTGTCAAATGAGAATTTACTAGTTATGATAGTGTATTAACTAGTCCTTAGACTTAAGGCACCATGGTGGCCTTGTGCACAACATCATGCACTTTGATGTATTTTCCAATTACATGACAATCATAAGGGGTTTATGTTGGGTGCATGATCTTTGTGTATGGAGGTCAATGAGTGGCTAACACAAGACTCGTCACCTATCTAGTTGAATAGGTGAATCTCTTATATTTTCATTGTCTTTGAGAGTTTTCTAGCGATTCATCAAAGGACCAATTCCACTTGAAATATGATCGTAGTTATTAAGTCATAATAGGGTTTCAATTAATAATCTATGTCCTTGACTGAATCGGGAGATTAGCTGATGGAAGGATCATATTTTTATGATACTCATAACAAAAAAGGTTCACTTACTATTCACCTAAGACTAGGCAATTAAGATGTACTGTTAGCTACTTCCTTTGATTTATGATGCTCTTGGAATTAAGAAGTTAATTCTAAGTGAATTAATTACTCCAAATATTAATAAACTCATAAGTTGCAAATGTTGCAAACCCACCACTAGCTAAGTTGCGAATCTAATGCGTCACATACAAATCAAGATGATTTCCAATCTAATATGATCCAAAGTGTTGGATTAAGTTAATTAATGGTGATTAATTAACTTGAGGTACAATTAGTTTAGGCAATTAAATTAATTCATCCAATTATATAATATGATATTTTTAGACCTAATAAGGATTAGGGGCTCATGGGAATGAGTGAAATAATTGACTAGATCAATTAATTAGTGAGACTTAAATTAATTTAACTAATTAAAATAATAGGATTATTTTAATTGTGCTTAGTTTGATTAGGTGATCTTTTATGGAACTAATTAATTAATTAATAAGATTAATTAATTAAATTGGGTTCATTAATTGATGAAGATCAATTAGTTGGACTTTATTAATTAATTAGAGTCTAAGCCCATTGGGTTAGAGGTCCATTAGGAGTTTTAATTGCAAGAATTAAACACTCCTATAAAAGATGAAAAAGTCTTTGTCTTGGAGAGGAAGAAAGAAACAAGAGATAAGGAAGAAGAAGATTTTCTAATTGGATCAGGAAAGGGATAAGGATAAGGAATGAAAGAGTTGGAGATCTAATGGGATTAGTTTAAGACCACCTTGTCTATATAAATACATAAGGGGGTTGAAAATTCCAAGCCTAAGAGACTCAATTTTTTAGCCACTTCTCTCCCTCTCCATTTCTTGTTGTTTTCTTTTATTTTCTTCTAGAAGAAAAATCTTTCTATCAAAATATTCCATCCCTTTTGATTTAAATGTATTTTTCTAATCACTTGTTGATTTAAGAATTATACTTCATTCCCAAATTAGATTAGAAACAAAGAGTGTATATTCACTAGCAAGTGTTTATTACTTGTGGTTGCTCAAAGTGTGGATACTTTTGGAGGTTCTATGCTTGGAGCTCTTTAGTGAATCATTTTGGGAGATCCAATAAAGGTGTTCATGTGGAGCTTTAGAAATTTGAATTCATTCACATCCTACTACAATAGGAATGCTTAAAAGGTATATTATGCAAAACTTAGTCGTTTAATTTATCTAAGCGAACAATATGAAATGCAAACTGAAAATCATAATAAATCCAGGATTAACTTTTATACATGTGATGTATGCTTTTATTTCAATAGTTGCAAAATTTTAAATTTTCATTGCACATGCTATCCTGAGATTTTGTGAACCCAATAGTAGTATCAAAGCCTAGGTTATTGCATTTTGATTATTTTTGTGAATACATGCCAAATTTTTCTTGTGATGAAAATTATGTTTAATTGTGTTTTTGTTTGGGAATAGTAATTTTGGAAATTTTTTGCATTATTTAAAATTATTTGACATAAAATAAATTACTAGAAAACTCACATCAAAGCAATGCCGTGCCGATTGGATTGGATGCATAGTACCTCAATGCCAAGCTGAGCAAACTACCTAGTGCTGCGGTGCCAGATGCAACAGTTTGCTAGGCAACTACTCGTCTACTGCCATGTTGTGTCACTAGCAGTAAATGCAATTTTTTGGATTTTTAAAATTAATTATTAATTTTTAAAATTCTGAAAAATAGTTTTTCGTGCAAAATTGTGAATTAATTCCCAAACTAGAAAAAATGCTAATTTTAAATGATAGGTAAATTTACATTCTTTAAATTTGTATCATGTGATGAATGAATTTGGCATGTATAGATTGGATGATCATATGGCCTCAATCGTTTAAATTCTATGTGATGGTTTTAATTATTATGGGTTTTTGATTAAAATGAGGCCTGCCAGTCTTGTATTTCCTCTATTTTTGGCTTTAAATATAAAATTATATCTCCCTCCAATGTACCTCTCTTTGAAAAAAATTCCAAGGTTTCTTGTTTGGATGAGAGTAATTTTAGGACGATGATGTCTTCTTTGTGTTTTTGATAGATAAAAAGAAGGAGCAAGGTGGAGAAAAGCACGGATTGAAGGCCCATGGAGGTATGGGTGGCAAATTCATGTAATAAATAGGATTTATTATCATTTTCATTATAACCATTGATTTACTTTGGCTTAAGCGGATGGTATAAGATAAAGGCTTATGATCGTTCCATTATGTATGCATGGTAGATGCATGCATATGTTTATTAAATCTTTTCCTAAGATTATGCTTGCAATCTTAGAAATTGTGCAACATTATATAAACAACATAATAAAATGATGAGGTCTTGGTAAACATAGAACCATCACTTATACATGTTCTAATTTTAAGAATTTTTAAGTAAATTTATATCTAACGTAAATGGGTAATATTAGGCTAGACCCAATCATCCAAGCCTTCCATCCAAAGTAGTTGGCATGTAAAAAATGCTGCCATCCTTAGTCTGTTGGCTACGAGTCATGGGATATGCTTGTTAGAGCAGTGCTCAGCGCGCGAATTAGATTAGATGTCTTCTATAGTCTTGTATTCTGTAAAATGAACTTTTTCAAATTATATTAATAAAATAGGTAATTTTTTTATGTTTAATTGGGTAGAATAATTAAATAAAGTCCCTAGACCAAACTTAAGTATGGGGTACGGTTGCGCATATGATGATAATCATGGAATATGCTTCTATGGCTTTGGTTTTAAGTTAGTTCTGAGTTGAGGGTTTTTTGAGATGGGACATCGAATATCCTAATAGACTCACACATAAGATGTATGGTCGCATGAGGAGAATGTCTTACTCCATGGACATTAGCATAGTGATGCTAGTGCATGTATGAGGGTTCTTGTTAGAGAACAAGTACATTGAATATGCCCGCTAAAAATTCTTAGTTGGAGACTTTGTCTGTCAAATAAGTATTTACATATTACGATAATATACAATTAGTCCTTGGACTTGTAGTACTGTGGTAGCCTTGTGCATATCATTTTTCATTTTGATGTATCTTTTAATTGTCTGACAATCACAAAAGGGGTACGTTGGATGTTTCATTGATATATGTGGAGGTTAATGAGTGGCCAACAAAGAATTTGTCACTTGTCTAGTAGAATAAGTGAATCTCCTATGTTTATCATGACTTAGAAGTCTTTGGCCAACGCATGATAAATGTTAGATGGGATTTTCTAACAATCCATCATGAGTCATTGGAATCATAATTATGAGTCATTTAGGGTTTCAACTTATAATCCATGCCCTAAACTCAATTGGGAGATTAGTTGAGGAAGGAACCTTACATGTATGGCACTCGTAGTTGAAATAGGTTCATTCACTAATTCACCTAAGATTAGGTAGTCATGATACACTAGTTAGGTGTTTCCCATGACTTGTGAGATTTTTGGAATTAAGGCAAGCAGATCAATAAATTAGATTAATTAATCGAAATAATTATTATTCATAAGTTGTAAATGTTGCAAAGCCTACTGCTAGCTTAGTTGTGAACCAAAAGGGTCACATACAATTTGGGATGGAACATTTCTAACTTAGGAATTGATCCAAGGAGTTGGATCTAATTAATTAATGGAGATTAATTAATTGGGGGTTTAAATTAATTCAAAGGAGTTGAATTAATTATTCAATTAAATAATTAAATAATTAAATTATTTAATTGAACTTAATTTGATTAGATGGTCTAGATGGAATTAATTAATTGAACTTGAGCTTAATTAATTAGTTGGATTAATTGGTAGATTTATTTAAAAGTCCAACCCCAATTCAAATGGCCTATTTGGAGAGGCCCACAAGAGTTGTTGGAAGAAGATGCAGTCCCAAAAATTTGATATTCTTGGAAATATCTAATTATTATTAGATAAAATATTTGCACATCTTTGGAAATATAAGAGATAGAGCTGGAGATTTTTGGGAGATCTTGAGATCAACTAAAAATCCACCAATCAATAAGAGGAGTGACCAAAAATTCCAAAAGTGGGACTCTTAGATTTTCGACTACTACATTATAAAATAGGTGCCGAAAATTTGAGAATTAATTTCTCTAATTTTCGGTCATCATAAAGAGAGAGAAAAAGGTTTCTCTTCTCCATCCTTTTCATACATGTTTAAATTTCTCATGAGTCTAAAGTCGATCCACAGGGAAGTTGTTTGAAGTTTTCAGGATTATATTTCTTAAAAGACGGGCTCAAAATAGTTTAGATTATAAAGAAAAATTTGTGTTATAACTAAGAAATCAAAGTAATAAAAGTATTGAAGATTAAGGATCCGCTCTTGAGCTTTGGATAGAGAAATGATTATTTATTATTCTTTTTACCTCTGTTAAATGCCACTATTGGAATCTATATACAATGAAGGTTTCAATGGAAAGATGTTATCAAATAGCTCATGCATCAAGATGATCATGATATTATCTTACTATCTATAAATTATCTCTTAACACCAACATTATGGGATTAAGTATTTATTCACACATTTGTCTACAACAAATTAAAGTTTCACGTTAGCATTTAGTATAGTAGAACTAGATATTTAGCTAAATGAACCCAAACATTTGTTGTGTCATTAGTAATACATAAATCAAGAATCACTACTGATCAAGGAGAGTTTTAATGCCTACACTTATTTATTGGATTAAGTATTTATGCATACCTTTGTCTACAACAAATCAATATTTTACGTTAGCAGTCAGTATAGTAGAACCAAATACTTTCCTAAATGTACACATACATTTGTTGTGCCATTAGTAATACATAAATCAAGAATCGCCATTAAAGAATAAGAATTTTAATAAAAAAATTAAAATAATAATACAACACACTTAAACGTTATGTACCTTTATAACCATTCCTTTTCCTCCATCAAGAGATTCACCCTTTCTCCTTAGCCAAATGAAACTTAGAAAGATATAAAGAAAGTAGAAAAGACTAAAAATAGAAGAAAAACTGGAGAAGATATTTTTATTACTACTAGAAAACTTAGCCTAAAGAAAGACAACAATAAAACTTCCCCCCTCCAAGGTCTTTTGTGTGTCCTGAATGTCCAAAAACCCCTATTTATAGTAAAAGAGTGCCCTAAATTAGCATCTCCAAATTCACATGTCTATTTTGGATCTAATTTTTTTCATGTATTTTTCTCCATGAAATCAACTGATCTTGGCAAAGTGGTCAACATAAAATTATAGTTTTGTCTATTATCTTCATTTTCCAAATTGAATCACGAGGAAGATTGTAGTTTTGTCTATTATCTTCATTTTCCAAATTGAATCACGAGGAAGAAAATTGTGCTTGATATAGGACATATGTCTGCATAGATAGATTCCTTCCAATGCAAACAATTAAATGAATTGTCTGCTTTTATCAAGGCTAAATTGGGTTGAACTTCCATAGCAAAGTTGTAGTTCTATTTCTTTGCTTTCGAATGCCACAAGATTTATGTCCATAGGGCTTTTGAGAATGGATTTATGTACAAAATACGAAAATTGCTCAAGTTTGGAAACATATTAATTTTGAATTTAATGCAAGTCCAATAATCACTTGCAAAGTCCAAGTGATTTCTTGTATATATTTTGATATACACATGATGGACTTAGACAAAAATGACCCGTTTCTTCTAATTATGATGCTTCTTTGATCCAAAGAAATATTATCTTCCAACTCGCTTATATAACATGTTATCTTCTTTGGTTTCATTTTAGCTCTTTTTTTATCTCTTTTTGTTTATTGATTCCCTAACACAAAATAATAATAAAAAATTATTATTAACAAGAATAAAACAAGAAAGATATAAAGGATTTGATATAAAAATATATAAAATTACTTATCAAATTTCCCCACACTTAACTCTTGCTCGTCCTCGAGCAAGCCTAAAACAAACCTAAACTAATCCACTTTTATAGGAAATCACGATTGCATTTAGTATATGCAACAAGCCTTTAAGCCCTTGGGTGGCCTATAGAGGACGAGTTATAGTCTCGTGAGGGCTTCCAACGATGATATCCACCACCTATGATAACTAATTATTGGGTTCGCTATAATCGCAGGGGCATACACAGAGAAAAATTAATTTTTTTTATCAAACATAAATATATATATCCCATCGATTCGAAAATGATTCTAACGATCACACTTATTTAAGTGAAAATATAAACAAATATTAAATTTGGATTATACCTTTCTTGTACTCCGGTTATTATTGGGAATGAAGCAATCGATTGCTTATCCTGAACTTTCAGAACTCGCAGGGATCCAAGTATCTCCCCTCTATCAGGTCCACAATATGAAAGAATAATACCAATTAAAAAGATTCGCTAGTATTCTCTTAATTTTTTACTAAATTAGAATCAAATTAAATTTTGTCTTTTCATCAAATTGATGGATCAAAAATAAATTTTCAAAAACAATAAAGATTGCTTTTTTAAGTTCTTGAAACTTGAATATAAAGAGAATATCAAGAAACTAGTTTTTTTCTAAAGAACAAGAAAATCAAAATTTCAAGCAAACACCTTTTCTTTTTTCTTTCTTTTCTTTTCTTTTATTGGAGAGAAAAATAGAAGACTTAACAAAATAATTTTTGCTTATTATTTTAGCTCATTTTCGGCCATCCCTATTTATAAGAGTTGAAATTTTGCTCCTTCTCCAACTATTGGAGAGTTTGTCAATTTTGAACTAGTTAAAAATTTTATCTTGGAAAGATTCCAAATCTTCCAACAACTCTTCTATTTTTCTCTTTCCTATGTATGTGGACTTATTTGAGACTACATTAATAATCAAAATTGTCTACATACATTCTTGATATTAATTTGAACTCTTCAAATAATTATCAAAATGGATATATATCAAATATATATACCAAAAATATATTTATATATTAAATAAATCATAGTGGACGATTTTTATCCCATAAAATCGATCACTACATTTATTTATTTATAAATATGCTAATTAAATAAATCATATTTATTTAATTTATTTTCTTCATATTTTAGTGGGCTTCTTAATTGATCCACATTAATTTTTGGGCTTGGACTTAAAAATCCACAAATCAATTTAATTGATTTAATTCCAAATTAATCAATCTAATTGATTAATTTAATTTACTCTATTTGGACTTCCCAATCAGATTAGGTCCAATTAAATAATCCAATTACTTAATTGAATAATTTAATTTAACCAGTAAATTAAATAAATCTCTTAATTAATTAATTCTCAACCATTGGATAAATCCTAAAATTAAAATTGTTACTTTCCATAAAGACGTGTGATCCTCTTCGGTTCACTATAAAGCTAGTAGTGAGCTTGCAATATTTACAACTTATGAATAACAATTATTTTAATTAATTATTCCAATTAATTAATCTGCTTTGGAATTAACTCTTTAATTCCAAAAACCTCACTATCCATGAAAATACCTAACAAGTAATTATGGCAAACTAGTCTTAAGTGAAATAGTGAGTAAACCTATTTCAGTTGTGAGTACTATTCACGTATGGTCCTTTCGACAGCTAATCTCCCGATTGAATCTGGAGCATGAATTATAAGTTAAAACCCCAAATAATTCAATAACTGTGATCCCATTTCATGTTTCAATGATTCCTGATGAATCACGATTTATCCTGCCTTGGCCAAGGTTTTTGAACCACGAACTATAAAAACATAAGAGATTCTCTTGTTTAAAAAGACAAGTGTCGAATTCTATGTTGGCTACTAACAAACCTCTATGCACACCAATGCAACACCCAACATACCCCCTTTGTGATTGTCAAGCAATTAGGAGATATATCAAAGTGCTGCAGGATGCACACAAAGCTACCATCGTATCTCAAGTCTGAAAACTAGCCGTGTATTATCGCAATATAGAAATTCTTATTTCGATAGGCAAAGATTCCAACTAAGAATTTCTTACGGGCCATATTCGGTATACTTGTTCCCTAACAAGCACCCACATACATGCACTTACGTGTCTACACTAATACCAATAGAATGCGACATCCTCGTCTCATGAGCATGCATCATATGTGCGAGTCTTATTGAGCTATTTGATGTCTTATCTCAAAAAGCTCTCGACTCAGAACTTAATTAAGACCAAAGTCTTAAAGGCATGTTCCATGATCGATATTATATGTGTGACCATACCCCGTAGCTAAATTTGGTCTAAGGACTTTATCTAATGTGCAGAAATAAAAGATGCATGATACAAGAAAATTAAAATACTTTTTTATTAATATGATTACCAATAAGATTATCTTTATAAAAGAAAAAAGAGTACAATACACCCAATCCAATTGGGGTATTGGGCATCCTACTTTAACACTAACTTCCAACCATTATACTCAGGAAACAACAAAGTAATATGGAAATGAAATCAAACAAGTGTTGAATCTAACCCTTTAGTCATTTAAAAGCCAATATATTTTCATAATAATCATACTTAAGTATGTGTGTGAATAGCTAATGTCAACAGTGGGAAAACCATACATGCTTCAAATAAGTGAATTCCCATATAACCTCACAAAAACCATCATCTAATATCTAATGAAAGAGTTAAACATTATAGGCTCTTTCTTTACTACAAATCTCCACTACACCGAAGGCACCACACAAAATCAAAAGGTTTTCAACAAAGGTTGTAATGGGGCCAAAGGGTAGTAGTGTATCTAAGAAATGAAAGGATAGGATACAACAAAGATTCTAAAAACTTCATGGGGTTAGAGACATAGAGTTCATCAATGTAGAATTCTCATACTCCATGAATTTGAACACCAAGGCCTATTGTTATTGAGTTGGACCCCTCTTCATCATTCTTATTGACTTTGCAACATCTTATTTTTAGTTGCAACTCACAATATTTTTATTCAACGCTTTACAACTTCTTTTTTTTTAACTCCCCCATACTTATCTTCTATTCCAACCCAAATTTCTTGTCATTGGAATGTCTCTTAAACTCCAAATCATTTTTAGAACAAGGGTAGGATAAGTGTATTTAGGCTAGGTAAGAAGATATGGTTAAAAGCTTATTATTGAAAGGCTTAAAGTGGTTAAAAACACGCTTGAATTTTTTTTTTGTTGTTTTTTTGAAAAAAATTAGAAAAGCACACATTGAACACACAAGACATGATATCAATTATCGCATCCCCCCAACCTAATCGAGACATTGTCCCCAATGTAGAAAATAGATAAGAAAGTAGGTTTAGAAGGTATTACTTGAAATGTGACTTATTAAAAAATAAAACTGAAACAACATAATATATACACTATTAGTTAAAATCATTAAGGATAAATTTCACAAGTTGAAAATCAAATTCATTTTGTATTTTTGACCATTATCCCTGTTGGACCAATCTACCCAAGCCAAGGCTAGATTAGGTTCTGGAACATATGCTAGAAGTTGATTAATTAATTGGTTCGGTGTTGGAGGAGAAATGAGAATTCATCTTGTAGATGGTGAAATAAAACCTTTTTCCAAAGAATGATCGAATAAAGATAGCAAACCATCAAAGAAACCATTAACATTAAGAATCATATAGGTTTCTGGTGAATTTTGAGTTGTGCCCAAGAGACAACTTAGAATAACTCTTCCAAATGTACTAAATCCACTAGGTAGGGTGATGAATACATTCTCATTATTTAACTTGTTTGGCATTCTGTCCTGAATATGTGACATTTTTAGCTCATCTTCGATGATCATACCTGTGATATTTTGTACTATTAAAGGTTTTTGGACAACTCCAAAGATTTTGACTCCTTCTACATGAGCAGAAGTAGAAACACTCCACATTAACCCCAGACTGCCTCCCTCTTACACTAAATAAAATTTTCTTTTTACTAGAGTTTTACCAAGGTTATTAGTTGTCTCTATAAACTCACCATTTTTTCCTAGATTGGCTCCGCAAAAGACATAAACACAGTTGAACTTTCGAGTGGAGGACCCTTCTATTTTTTTTCTTTTTTTAAAAAAAATGAGTTGTGTAAAAATTGAGTAAGTACAGTGCTATTTTTTGAGATGTGAACAGGGAATACATTTATTACACTTCTTTTTCTTTTATCAGAAATGTTGAAAATAAGGATACAAAAATTAAAAATTAGCTACTACATGTGAATGTACATGTAGTTGTGATTGTGGCTCACATATTCCTTTGGTTTTATGTCTAGTAATGGCTTAAATGCCCTCTATGGGTCGAGGATATGCTTCCCATCAATTTTTTTTTAAACTGGAAAATAGGGTCTTTTAATGTCAGATTTCCAAGACTATAATACCATATTCATAAGTGATTCCATAAATCAAGAATTTCACGATACACTAATCCACAGAATGTGTCTGAAGACTCAATAAAATGTTATCTAGAGACTTCTTACTCAGTCCATCCATAATGAATTGAATTTTATCTTCTCAATTTTTAGAAATCATTTATAAGGAACGACACTTTGTGTTGCAAGTCCATCAAGCACATTTGTGATAAATTTGCATTTTTTTCCCTTTGTTTTTTTGAATATGTGCTTTTACCTAAACCAGACATGTATCTAGTAAGCAAGTTTGAAAACTCACTTGCTACTCTTACCTTTATTTCAATTATCCATCGTATATCCCTTGAGATGCCCTTGTATATAAGCATCCTTAATCTTTCAATCCTAATTTTATAAATTTTTAAATTTGCATTAGGAAGAAAAAGAAATCACTTCTTGAGAGTGGTGTGGCTTGTACTTAAATGCAATTAAATTCTGCAAGTGTGCGGGCTAACAAATAAAAAAGTGTATGAATATACAAATGTCGTGTCCTTAGAGAGTATGTGAACAACTACTAAAGTATAGATAATCCAACTATATTTAACCATCGATGTTGTGGTGATTGATTTAAAATGCAAGAACTAACAAATTAAACAAGAGTAATTAAAATCCAAGGACAAAGAGGGGTTGAATTCAATACTAAAGAGGGTCAAGACATTGGTTAGCCATCCTATGTTGTTATGAGCCTGGCTTAATTGTGATTCGGAATAATGTGGGTTGTGTGACAGCGGGTCTTCCTAATGTAATTGGTGCTCTCTCTTGAGACAGACCAAATCTCCCCAGTAGGCCACCGGCGCCATCTCTAGCTATGGGCCATCCTAGTGTCTTGAACTTTGTGAATTCCACTAGCTTTCGGTTTTCACACCTATGAGTACCATATATACCTATATCTATATCTTTATAGGGGTCGGTCCATGGCACATACTACCTGATCCATTGCTACAGCCTTACCTCTTGGCCTAATTACAATAATTAGGATCAATTTAAAATTGGACAAATCTTAAGAAGTATTAAACATATAGCATATGCTCATCACAATAAAAGCAACATTCCAATCACAATATAAACATCAATTCATAACTCCATAGAAATGACTTTCCAATCCTTAACAAAAGTAGTTTAGCTCACATTGAAATTAAACAAGCACCAAGTGTTTGTCCACATCATGATTCTTACAAATTTCTCAAAACTGAACATAATGAAAGAAGAAATTATAATAGAAGATTACAACCACTAAGTGATTCTTCACTTCTCCTTCAAAGTTTTCAATGCCTAATAAAACTCCTCATTCTCTTATCTTCAAATCCCCAAGATCCTTAGTGAATGGGTAATGGGTGTGTTTTTTTTAGGTGTGGTGTATCAAGAAATATGGAAGAATGCGTGTTTTTGGGTAGAGAGGAAAAGTATGTGAGAATTTAGGTGTGTAGTGTGTGTGGGTTATGAATTGTATGTATTGTGTGTTGTTCAAGACACTTACATGCAAGCATGTGTGTAACTATCATTTGTGTGATGTAATTATGTGTATATTATGTATCTAATAGAGTGTCACATGGTGTGTGGTGGTGGTGTGGTGTATAATAAGAAAGATTCCATGCATGGATTAGATGGCCACTTGTCCCTAAAAAATTCGCACATAATTGTTTTCAAATCTAGACCACTAGCACTGCGGCGCGAAATTTCTTATTCCTCAGGCATCGCGGCACCAAATGGGGATATCTCAATGATAAGTTGGTTTTATACCAATAAATTAAGTACTTCTAGACTAATTATTTGATTGATAGTAATTTATCTAGTTTTTATATGTGCTTTGATGCATTACAAAACAACTATCTAAAATGCAAGTCAAGAAGGAAAATGAGGGACAAAACAAGCCGACAATATGAAAAAGATGAAGGCATGCCATGACACAGTCATACCATGCCGCGGCATGGCCAAAAAACAAGCACAAAGGTGCATGCCGCATCTTGCTAGTCCAATAGCTAGCATGCCTTAGCATAAAAGGAAGGCCCAACATAGTCTTAGCATGCCTCGACATGGTCTGAGCATGCTCCAGCATGGCCACATTTCCTGCACGAAAATACATTGTGCACTTGAGACATTGATCCAAGTAGGTCGAGTTTGTAAGTAGCATCCCCAATTCATTCATTAATATGAAATGGACCAATATATCTAGGATTGAGCTTTCCTTTCTTTCCAAATCGCATAATCTCTTTCATTGGAGATACCTTTAGAAATATTTAATCTCTTACGGTAAATTCTAACATTCTTCTTATTTGATCTTCATAACTTTTCTATCGACTTTGGGCCGTCTGCATTTGTTAACATATTTGTGTCACAACTTATGTCATTTCTCGAATCATATTTGGGCCTAAAGCTTCTTTTCACCAACTTCATCCTAATGAACTAGAGATCTACATTTTCTACCATATAATGCTTCATAGGAGGCCATTCCAATAGTGGACTGATAACTTTTATTATAAGAGAATTCCACTAAAGGTAAAAACTTGCTCCATTGACCATGAAAATCTAATACAGAAGCTCTAAGCATACTTCTAATATTTGTATTGTTCGCTCTAATTGTCCATCAGTTTGGGGATGATATGCAGTACTGAAAGATAATTGTGTTCCCAATACCTTGAGTATACTCTTCCAGAATATAGACAAAAACTTGAATCTCTATCAAAAATAATAGTTAGTGGTACCCCATGAAGTCTGACCACTTCTTATATATATATATATATATATGCATAATGGTCCATGGAATAGGTGGAACAAATTGGAAGAAAGTGAGCAGACCTGTCAACGATAACCTAAATAGCATCCTGACCTTTAACTGTTTTAGGTAATCCCGACATGAAATCCATAGTAATTCTTTCCTATTTCTATTCTAGAATAAATAAAGGTTGCAAGGTTTCTACTGCTCTTTGATGTTCTGCCTTTATTTATTGACATGTCAAATATTATTCTACAAATTGAGCAACATCTCTTTTCATACTTGGCCACCAGTAATGCGTTATCAAATCTCTATACATTTTAGTAGCTACTGGATGTACTGAATATGGTGTTGAATGTGCCTGTGCCAAAATATCTTCCCGAATGTTGTCTATATTAGGCACATATAGTCTTTCTTGGAATCGCAAGATACCATTCTCTGACATTTGAAAATCAAAAAACTTTCCTAAAGTAATATCTTTCATCATTTTAGCAACATATTCATCAACTTGTCCCTGTTGAATTCTATCAATCAAAGTTGGTTGAAGTGTCAAAGCTACAAATTTGGCCTCCACTGATCCCTATTGTACAATCTCTACATCTATTTTTTGTAGCTCCATTAACTTTAGTTTCTGAGTCAAAGCTAAAGTTGTATTTTGTGTTGATTTCCTGTTTAATGCACCAGCCACAACATTAGCCTTACCAGGATGATAGTTGATAATACAGTCATAATCCTTCACCAGCTCCAACCACCTTCATTGTCGCATATTCAATTCTTTTTATGTGAAGAAGTATTTTAAGCTCTTGTGATTCGTATAGATTTCACACCACTCCCCATATAAATAATGTATTTGTATCTTCAGTGCAAATACCACTATAGCAAGCTTCAAATCATGTGTAGGGTAATTCTTTTTATATTCTTTCAGCTGCCTCGATGCATATGCAACCACTTTTCCATTTTTCATCAGTACATATCCTAAGTCATTCTTCTAGGCGTCACTGTAAACTATAAAGCCTCCAGTACCTGATGCAAATAAAAGAATGGGTGTTGATGTTAACCTCTTCTTCAATTCCTGAAAACTTTTCTCACAAGCATTTGTCCATCTAAATATCACACATTTTCTGGTTAATTATGTTAAAGGAGAAGCTATCTTGGAAAATCCCTCCACAAATCTACAGTAATATCCAGCCAAGCCTAGAAAACTTCATACTTCTAAAGGATTAGTAGGTTGTGACCAGCTATTAATAGCTTCTACTTTACTTGGATCTACAGATATTCCTGCTGCTAATATTAAATATCCTAGAAATACCACTCGATCAATCTAAAATTCACATTTCTTAAATTTAGCATATAGTTGTTTCTCTTTCAAAACCTCTAAAACCATTCTTAGATGTTCACCATGCTCTTCTTTTCTGCTAGACTAAATCAGGATATCATCAATAAATACAATAACAAATCTATTAAGAAAAATTTTAAACACCCAGTTTATCAAATCCATAAAAGTTGCTGGAGCATTTGTTAACCCAAATGGTATCACCAAAAATTCATAATGTCCATATCTCGTGCTAAATGTTGTCTTGGAAACATCATCCTCTTTTATTTTCAATTGATAACACCCAGATCGTAGGTCGATTTTTGAAAATATAGATGCACCTTGGAGCTGATCAAATAAATCTTCTATTCTAGGCAAATGATACTTATTCTTGTTTGTAAGTTTATTTAAATCTCAGTAGTCTATACACAGTCACACCATACCATCCTTCTTACGTACAAATAGAACTGGTGCACCCCATGGTGAAAAGTTAGGTCTGATAAAACCTTTATCCAATAATTCTTGTATTTGTATCTTCAATTCTTTCAACTCAACTGGTGTCATTCGATATGGAGCTTTAGATGTTGGATGTGTTCCTGGATTTAGTTCAATGATAAACTCTATCTCATGGTCTGGTGGTAATCCAGGAAGATCATCAGGAAATACTTCTTGATACTCCCGAACAACCAACACTTCACTAAGGATCAGATGGTGTTGTTCTCCAATACTCATAACACTCGCCAAATATCATTCACAACCACTATCTAATAATCTTTGTGCTTTTAATATTGATATAATCAGGAGTTTGAAGCTTTTTACGATTCCAATAAAGGAGAATGGTTCCTCTCTAGGAAGTTGAAAAGTCACTGTCTTTCTCTGACAATCTATAGTAATAGATACTTTGACAACCAATCCATACCCAAAATCATATCATAGTCATTCATGGCCAACATAATTAAATCAGTATAAAGTTCTCTATTTTTAATGGGAATATCACAATCTCTTAAAACATAGTTAGTTCATTTTGAATCTTCAGAAGGAATTATCATATTGTAACTGACCTCAACAGTATCAGGCACTCTACCCAACCTCTTCACATACTCAGTGGATATAAATGAGTGTGTAGCTCCATAATCAAATAATACAAATACTGGGGTAACAAATATAGATAATTTACCTATTACCACTCATGGGTTCGCCTCAGCATCTGATCTAGTGATGGTAAAGACTCTAGCTGGCACTTTTTTTTATCCTATTGGATTTGGATCATTTGGACATACTCTGACAATATGTCCAACCTTCCCACACACAAAGCAGTTCTAGTCTCCGTCAAGTAGACTCCACTGTGTTGAACACCATATTTAAGATAAGTAGATTGCGACATTGGTACTTTACCTTGATCAATATTTGTACGCTTACTCTAATCAGATTGTTGTTGCCCTTGTCTTGGTTGGAATTTTGATTTTTGATTCTGCATTTGAAATGGTCTCTTCTTTTCATTTCCAACCCATTGTTGCCCCTGTCCTTATCTAAATTGGTGTCGAATCTCTTGAGTATGGGAAATTCTAAGTTCAACTTGTTTTGCCACTAAAGCTCTCTCTACAATTTGTGAGTATGTCACTCCTTGGGTTCCTACCATATTCACATCTCTATATAGCTCTGGTCTCAAGCCTTCAAGAAATCTTTCAACTTTCAGTACATCAGTGTTGACCATATATGTGGCAAATCTGGATAGTTGTTCAAACTTATGAATGTATTCTCCAATTGTTATTGTTCCTTGTCATAGCTGTATAAATTCAGTCATCTTCATTACACGAACTGGAGTTGTGAAGTATTTATTTCAAAACAACTCTTTAAATATATCCCAAGTCATAACAGTGGTGTCTTTGATGCTCCTCATTGTATCCAACCAATGTCCAGCACTACCTTGAAGCATAAATGATGCACACATCACCTTCTCTTCTTCTGAAACTCTACTATACTGAAACATATTTTCAAGAGTTCTCAACCAATCTTCAATAGTTGTAGGATCTAATGCATCCTCAAACACCAGTGGGTTTAGTTTTCTAATAATTTTCCCAACTATCTCTACCTGTTCTACTTGGGGTTGTGGTTAAATAATTTCAGCCCTTGGTTGTCCACCCATATCCTTTTGCTGGATAAGTTGTTGAATTTGTTATGATTGTTGTTCAACAAGATCTGTAAGTCGATTAATGATAACAGCATGATCATTATTCGGAATAGGTGTCTTGTCTCCTGGGGTTCTAGCTCCACTACTACTTTCACCCCTTGTTCTAACCATGACTGCAATACCAATTTTTTATAACAAATGGCCAATATAATTCATGATATATATAATGCGTTATAACACAAAGTAAAACTTACTGGCATGGTTATGCTCCACAAGTTCTAAGATCATGTACATGGACAGTCTATAGAATCAAGACCTAGGCTCTGATACTACTCTTTGTCACAACCTCCCAAAATATATATACATATATATATATATATATATATATATATATAAAAACAACTTGTGCAACATAATTTGTGCATAAATGCATGTGTATGACTTTTTTTTTATAGTTTGTTTGACAAAACACTGATAAAAGTAAAGTGTTTTCACACCCTGAAATGCTATATATATATATATATATATATATATCTAGTTATTCAAATGATAATAAGTATATCAACCTCATCAAAAACCCAGACTTATTTATAATGGAGTTTTGAAAGTGATATACAGGATAAGGTCACTAATATAATACAATAGACTGTAAAATCAAAATCACAACCCATAACTAGTCCAACAGGTCGTCATCTGTGTACATCAATTTTTGAAAACTTATAGGAGCTCCATTGTCAGCCCAGTAAACTAGGAATTTCAAGTCTTACCACGTTCACCTATAATGCATGAACTACATGAGTTAATGTTCAATAAGTAAAAATCATGTGTGCCAAGAGTATGATATGAAATCTCATGCAACTCAACTCTAAGATATGATGCTAGAACTGTGTCAAATTTGAGTACTCTAAATCAAATAGTTTTTATTCAAAATCATTTCATTTTATTGGGCCCCTGTCCCACCTACTATGCACCAGAAAGAGCTCTGCACAATATCAAATTTAGGTGGACCAGAGGTTTATCCCCTGTCTTCCCTAGTGATCCTCCAAAAGTCTTCCCACCGGCGGAGTCAATAAGAGCACAGTCAAGTGGTCCACCCTCTTGTGACCATCAGAGGCACACCCCCTGTCAACCCCTATGTTCCTCCGAGAAGTAACACTCGCGGCACCCCAAAATATCACATAAGCACGCCTCGCATGCCTCGGTACACTAGTAGTGGCCAACCAAAATATTTTCTTTCTGAAAATCATGTCTCAGATCATATCGTGCATACAAGAACTTCAACTATACTCATATTTCGTGCATGCACATGTATATGCTCATGAATGGTATGTTCAATATGAAATGCAAGTCATTTTTCTCTCAACATGTTTCAAGAATCATAAGACTTTTAAAGTACACACTATACATGTCATCCAATCAATTTAAATATCATCAACACATTAGGTATAAATGCTTCAAGACATACTATGTTCATGCATTGTAGTTGCAAATGAATCTTTACATACCATACACTAGTTCGTGTCTAGGTTAATTAGTGTTCCTTCCCAACCTTAGATATGGAATAATCTATAAAAATATATTATATGAATCACAATCCTTAATTGACAATTTTACTACTCCTAATATCATACAAACACCTTGAATCTTAAATTAACTAGGTAACAATCAAGTCTTAAATACATGGATTTACACTTTTAAAACACATCGATCTAATTAAATCGAATCATATAAACTTACTAGTCACACCTTTAACTCTTCCAAAATTATAACATATAACCTATGAATATCCAATATATTGACCAATCTATTCTTTTTCTTATCTAAATATAGAATTTCTTAATTAGGTTATACGATCTCAACCACTAACATCATATCATAGCATTAGAGGTCTAACGATTAAGAATGCTATAAAAAATGGCATGTAGATATTAATGCAAATTAGCATATAAGTAGCATGTGATGCATAAATCATATTGGTCAAGTGAGTATTGTGAGGCTTGGGTATTACACTTAGATAGAACATTGATAAAAAAATAATTTTTAAAATATACTTATATTTTAACTTTTATTTCTAGGAGGCAATGCAGTAAAATTAGAACTAATTATTGTATATAGTGATATTTTTTTTTTTACATTATTACTAGTTTTTCGCACGAATAACACGAGTACTTTATCTTCATTTTGTCTTCATATTTGTTGTTATTGTTAGAGGTAAATTAGTATACTTAAAAGATTTAATTGTTGAAATTTTTCTTTTTTTGTGAAATTTAATTTAATAGCACATAGTAAATCTACTAGCACATGAATTGAAATTTAAAAGTTTTTGAAAATTTTAAAATCTAATAGAAATGCAATCGTAGTTAAATACAAGATTAAATAATATGTATGGATTTTTTAAAGTTAATATAAATTAATTCATTAGATGGTATTAAATAGCTTTTATTTAGAATAATAAAGTATATATTCAAATTTTAAAATAAAATTATAAAATATTTCTATATATTTTATGAAATTTAATTTACTAAATTTGACTTCACAAAAACTCAAAAATATAAATAATTTAAAATTTTAAAATCAAATAAAATATGCATTGAATATTTTTAAAGTAATTTGAATATTTTTAAAGTAATTATATTTTACTTATCCGATTGTTTTTATTTAAAATAATAAAGAATAAAGGAAATTTTAACTTTTACTTGTTGGAAGCAATGGAGCATTATGAGAACTATTGAGAGTTTTAAATAGATTATTTTGATAGTAAGAGTAACATGAGTATTTTGTCTTCTTTTTGTGTTCATATTTATTTGTTATTGTTAGAGGCAAATTTATAGATTTAAAAGAATTGCTTATTGAAATTTATAAAATTTTATTTGAAAATGTATACTAATTTTAACTTGCACAACAACTTGAAAATATAGATATTTAAAAAAAATAAAATTGAATAAAAGTGGATTCTAATTAATTACAAAAATAAAAAATATGCATTGAATATCTTGGAAGGAATCATATGTTAGTTGCTTAGACTATATTAAACAGTTTTTATTTATAATAACCAAAGAATATATACATATTCCAAACATTTCAAATCTGTTAGAAATGCATTGTAAATTAAATACAAAAATGAATATGTACTGAATATTTTAAAAGTAAATAAATTTTAACTTCTTAAATAATATTTAGTTCAAATATACAATCAATTTAACTTTAGATTATTGGCCTTAGTATAATTAAACATATTTTAAAATAATTTAAAATTTAAAAGTGTAATTACTAAATATTTTTGTATATTATATGAAATTTAACTTATAAGTATATACTAAATTTTACAAGCACAAAAAACTCAACGATATAAATATTTAAAAGTTAAATTTTTTATAAAATTGTAATAATGTAATATAAACTAAATACAAAAATTGTAATATGAAAAGAAAATTTAAAAGTAAAAATATTTTAATTCGTTACAAAGTTTTTAGTTGAAATATACAATTAATTTAACTTTAGGATATTGGTCTAAGTATAATTTAAAAATAATTATTAAATTTAAAAGTATAATTATTAAATAGGATTAAATAATTTTTTTTGGAATGACTAAAGAATATATAAATAATTAAAATTTTAAAACCCAATTAAAATGCAATGTAAATGAAATAAGCAGAATAATTTTTAAATATAATTATGTTCAAGTTTTATTTGTTAGAGGCAATAGAGCATAATGAGAACTATTTAGTGTATGTAGCTATATTTGTTTTTAAATTTATTTTTACATTACTACTACTTTTTAACACAGTATGATGACTTGCAAATATAAATATAAAATTGAAACATAACTTATAAATTGAGAGGAAGGATAACACAAGTACTTTGTTCTTCTTTTCATGTTTGTAATGGTTGGAGGTAAATTAGTAGATTATGAGAGCTATTTATTGTAGTTATTTTGATGGAATGTAAATTAGATACAAAAAAGAATATGTCATGAATATTTTGAAAGTAAATATATTTTATTTCCTGAGATAGTATTTGGTTAAAATATACAATTAAATTAACTTGCGAATATTGCTAAGATTAATTAAAAATATTTTATTTTGAAAGTATAATTACTAAAACTTCTTCTTTATTTTCTAAAAAATTAAAAGTATGTACTAAATTTACTAGTACAATAAGTCAAACATATAAAAATTTAATAAAACTCAATGTAAAATAAATTACGAAATAAATATTTTTGTATCTAATATTTAAAAGTAAATATATTTTAATTACTTAGATAGAACATTGATAAAAGAATAATTTTTAAAATATACTTATGATTTAACTTTTATTTCTTGTAGGCAATGCAACAAGATTAGAACTATTTATTGTATAAAGTGATATTTATTTTTAAATTTTTATTTTTTACTTTATTACTAGTTTCTCGCACGAATAACACGAGTACTTTATCTTCATATTTGTTGTTATTGTTAGAGGCAAATTAGTATACTTAAAAGATTTAATTTTTGAAATATTTTTCTATTTTTATGAAATTTAATTTAATAACACAGTGTAAATCTACTAGCACAAGAATTCAAAATTATAAGTTTTTGAAAATTTTAAAATCTAATAGAAATGAAATCGTAGTTAAATACAAGATTAAATAGTATGTATGGACTTTTTTAAAGTTAACATAATTTAATTTGTTAGATGGTATTAAATAGCTTTTATGTAGAATAATAAAGTATATATTCAAATTTTAAAATAAAATTATAAAATATTTCTATATATTTTATGAAATTTAATTTACTAAATTTGACTTCACAAAAACTAAAAAATATAAATAATTTAAAATTTTAAAATTTTAAAATCAAATAAAATATGCATTGAATATTTTTAAGTAATTATATTTTACCTATCAGATTTTTTTTTTCAAAATAAATAAAGAATAAAGGAATATTTTAACATTTACTTGTTGGAAACAATAGAGCATCATGATAACTATTGAGAGTTTTAAATACATTATTTTGATAGTAAGAGTAACATGAGTACTTTGTCATGTTTTTGTGTTCATATTTATTTGTTATTGTTAGAGGCAAATTTATATATTTAAAAGAATTGCTTATTGAAATTTATAATTTTTTATTTGAAAATGTATGCTAATTTTAACTTGCACAATAACTTGAAAATATAGTTATTTAAAAAAATTAAAATTGAATAAAAGTGGATTCTAATTAATTACAAAAATAAAAAATATGCATTGAATAACTTGGAAAGAACCATATGTTAGTTGCTTAGACTATATTAAATATTTTTTATTTATAATAACCAAAGAATATATACATATTCCAAAATTTCAAATCTGTTAGAAATGCATTGTAAATTAAATACAAAAACGAATATGTATTGAATATTTTAAAAGTAAATAAATTTTAATTTCTTAAATAATATTTAGTTCAAAAATACTATCAATTTAACTTTAGAGTATTGGCCATAGTATAATTAAACATATTTTAAAATAATTTAAAATTTAAAAGTGTAATTACTAAATATTTTGTTACATTATAAGAAATTTAACCTAAAAGTATATTCTAAATTTTACAAGCATAAAAAACTCAACGATATAAATATTTACAAGTTAATTTTTTTATAAAATTGTAATAATGTAATATAAACTAAATACAAAAATTTGTAATATGAAAGGAAAATTGTAAAAGTAAAAATATTTTAATTCGTTACAAAGTATTTAGTTGAAATATACAACTAATTTAACTTTAGGATATTGGTCTAAGTATAATTTAAAAATAATTTTTAAATTTAAAAGTATAATTATTAAATTAGATTAAATAATTTATTTTGGAATGACTAAAGAATATATAATAATTAAAAATTTTAAAACCCAATTAAAATGCTATGTAAATCAAATAAGCAGAATAATTTTAAATATAATTACGTTCAACTTTTATTTGTAAGAGGCAATAGACCATATTGAGAACTATTTAGTGTGCGCAGTTATATTTTTTTTTAAAAATTATTTTTACATTATTACTACATTTTAACGTAGTATGATGGCTTGCAAATATAAATATAAAATTGAAACATAACTTATAAATTGAGAGAAAGGATGACTTGCAAATATAAATATACAATTGAAACATAACTTATAAATGAGAGAAAGGATAACACAAGTACTTTGTTCTATTTTTCATGTTTGTAGGTAAATTAGTAGATTATGAGAGCTATTTATTGTAATTATTTTGATGGAATGTAAATTAGATACAAAAAAGAATATGTCATGAATATTTTGAAAGTAAATATATTTTAATTCCTGAGATAGTATTTGGCAATCAAATTAACTTGCGAATATTGCTAAGAATAATTAAAAATATTTCATTTTAAAAGTATAATTACTAAAACTTCTTCTTTATTTTCTGAAAATTTAAAAGTATATACTAAATTTACTAGTACAATAAGTCAAAAATATAAAAATTAATAAAACTAAATGTAAAATAAATTATGAAATAAATTTTTTATATTTAATATTTAAAAGTAAATATATTTTAATTACTTTGGTAGAACATTGATAAAAGAATAATTTTTAAAATGTACTTATGATTTTCATTTTTATTTCTTGTAGGCAATGCAGCAAAATTAGAACTATTTATTGTATAAAAAGTATATTTATTTTTTAAATTTTATTTTTTAATTTATTACTAGTTTTTCGCACGAATAACACGAGTACTTTATCTTCATATTTGTTGTTATTGGTAGAGGCAAATTATTATACTTAAAAGATTTAATTTTTGAAGTATTTTTCTATTTTTGTGAAGTTTAATTTAATAGCACATAGTAAATCTACTAGCACAAGAATTCAAAATTATAAGTTTTTGAAAATTTTAAAATCTAATAGAAATGTTAATCGTAGTTAAATACAAGATTAAATAGTATGTATGGACTTTTTTAAAGTTAACATAATTTAATTCGTTAGATGGTATTAAATAGATTTTATGTAGAATAATAAAGTATATATTCAAATTTTAAAATAAAATTATAAAATATTTCTATATATTTTATGAAATTTAATTTACTAAATTTGACTTCACAAAAACTTAAAAATATAAATAATTTAGAATTTTAAAATCAAATAAAATATGCATTGAATATTTTTAAAGTAATTATATTTTACCTATCAGATTGTTTTTTTAAATAAATAAAGAATAAAGGAATATTTTAACTTTTACTTGTTGGAAGCAATAGAGCATCATGATAACTATTGAGAGTTTTAAATAGATTATTTTGATAGTAAGAGTAACATGAGTACTTTGTCTTGTTTTTGTGTTCATATTTATTTGTTATTGTTAGAGGCAAATTCATAGATTTAAAAGAATTGCTTATTGAAATTTATAAAATTTTATTTGAAAATGTATGCTAATTTTAACTTACACAACTTGAAAATATAGATATTTAAAAAAAATGAATAAAAGTGGATTCTAATTAATTACAAAAATAAAAAATATGCATTAAATATCTTGGAAGGAATCATATGTTAGTTGCTTAGACTATATTAAATAGTTTTTATTTATAATAGCCAAAGAATATATAAATATTCCAAAATTTCAAATCTGTTAGAAATGCATTGTAAATTAAATACAAAAATGAATATGTATTGAATACTTTAAAAGTAAATAAATTTTAATTTCTTTAATAATATTTAGTTCAAATATACAATCAATTTAACTTTAGGATATTTGTCTAAGTATAATTTGAAAATAATTTTTAAATTTAAAAGTATAATTATTAAATAGGATTAAATATTTTTTTTAGAATGAGTAAAGAATATATAAATAATTAAAAATTTTAAAATCCAATTAAAATGCAATGTAAATCAAATAAGCAGAATAATTTTAAATATAATTATGTTCAACTTTTATTTGTTAGAGGTAATAGGGCATAATGAGCACTATTTAGTGTATGTAGTTATATATTTTTAAAATTTATTACACATTATTACTACTTTTTAACGCAGTATGACGACTTGTAAATATAAATATAAAATAGAAATATAACTTATAAATTGAGAGGATGGATAACACGAGTACTTTGTTCTTTTTTTCATGGTTGTAATGGTTAGAGGTAAATTAGTAGATTATGAGAGCTATTTATTGTAGTTATTTTGATGGAATGTAAATTAGATATAGAAAATAATATGTCATGATTATTTTGAAAGTAAATATATTTTAATTCCTGAGATAGTATTTGGTTGATATATATACAATCGAATTAACTTTCGAATACTGGCAAGAATAATTAAAAATATTTCATTTTGAAAGTATAATTACTAAAAGTTCTTCTATATTTTATGAAATTTAATTTAAAAGTATATACTAAATTTACTAGTACAATAAGTCAAAAATATAAAAATTTAATAAAACTCATAGTAAAATAAATTACGAAATAAATATTTTTGTATTTAATATTTAAAAGTAAATATATTTTAATTACTTAGATAGAACATTGATAAAAGAATAATTTTTAAAATATACTTATGATTTTAACTTTTATTTCTTGTAGGCAATGCATCAAAATTAGAACTATTTATTGTATAAAGTGATATTTATTTTTTAAATTTTTATTTTTTACTTTCTTACTAGTTTTTCGCACGAATAACATGAGTACTTTATCTTCATTTTGTCTTCATATTTTTTGTTATTGTCAGAGGCAAATTAGTATACTTAAAAGATTTAATTTTTGAAATATTTTTCTACTTTTGTGAAATTTAATTTAATAGCACATAGTAAATCTACTAGCACAAGAATTTAAAATTTAAATTTTTTGAAAATTTTAAAATCTAATAGAAATGCAATCGTAGTTAAATACAAGATTAAATAGTATGTATGACTTTTTTAAAGTTGATATAATTTAATTCGTTAGATGGTATTAAATAACTTTTATTTAGAATAATAAAGTAATTATTCAAATTTTAAAATAAAATTATTAAATATTTCTATATATTTTATGACATTTTATTTATTAAATTTTAATTCCTTAAATAATTTGCATTTGCTTCATCCTAAGCAAGACGTATTTTTTAGACATCATGATCCATTCTCCCTGTCGGGGCTTAGGCAGTCACTTGCTTTCCCTTCTATCTTTGGGGAGAGTAGCACCTTCCTTGCCTTGTGTGCTCTCGGCCATGTCCCCTACCCTCTCCATGTTTTCCTAGATCTCTCCTGAACTTCTCCTTATCCACTCTGAAATATACCTTAAGTTAAGGGCTTGTCTACTTTGCCAACACAAGGAAGACGGAAGTCTGGGCATCTCAGGCATACAACAATCCATCATCTAATCAATATCTGCACACAACCGACAGACTATTTTATGATATCTCGGTTCCTTCTACTCCATCAATGCAGCTCTTCTAACTTCCTATCAAACGTATATAAAGAAGGTATAAGGCGCCAATTCGCTTATCCTCTGTTGTGTACTTTTGGTTTGGGATTGGTTGCTAGAAGAGAGGTTTTGGGGGAATACGGTGAAAACTCATCAATTCAAGGGGTTATAATCACTACCAGGTTCGAAAAACACAATCAAATTGGGTGTTGATCTAGCATATATATTCTTATCTGGAAACATTTTTTTGGCTTGCGTCTAATTAGCTAGTTGGTGAGGCAATAACTTACCAAGGCGTGATGATCAGTAGCTATTCCGAAGCCTTCTTGTGTGACCTTCAAAGCAATAATTTTAAAGTAAAAATATTTTAATTTATTCCATAGTATTTAGTTGAAATATACAATTAATTTAACTTTAGATATTTGTCTAAGTAGAATTTAAAAATAATTTTTAAATTTAAAAATATAATTATTAAATAATTTTTTTGGATGACTAAAGAATATATATATATATATATATATATAATTAAAAAATTTAAAATCCAATTAAAATGCAATGTAAATCAAATAAGCAGAATAATTTTAAATATAACTATGTTCAAATTTTATTAGTTAGAGGCAATAGAGCATAATAAGAAGTGTATGTAGTTATTTTTTAAAAAAATTATTTTTACATTATTACAACTTTTTAACGCAATATGATGACTTGCAAATATAAATTTAAAATAAAAATATAACTTATAAATTGAGAGGAAAGATAACACGAGTATTTTGTTCTTGTTCGTTTTTTCATGTTTGTAATGGTTGGAGGTAAATTAGTAGATTATGAGAGCTATTTATTGTAGTTATTTTGATGGAATGTAAATTAAATACAAAAAAGAATATATCATGCATAATTTGAAAGTAAATATGTTTTAATTACTGAGTATTATTTGGTTGAAATATACAATCAAATTAACATTCAAATATAGGTAAGAATAATTAAAAATATTGCATTTTGAAAGTATAATTATTAGATGTTCTTCTATATTTAATGAAATTAATTTAAAAGTATATACTAAATTTACGAGTACAATAAGTCAAAAAATTAAAAATTTAATAAAACTCAAAGTAAAACAAATTACAAAAATAAATATTTTTGTATTTAATATTTAAAAGTAAATATATTTTAATTACTTAGATAGAACATTCATAAAAGAAAATTTTTTTCAATATACTTATGATTTTAACTTTTATTTCTTGGAGGCAATGCATTAAAATTAGAACTATTTATTGTATATAGTGATATTTATTTTTTAAATTTTTATTTTTTACATTATTACTATTTTTTCGCATGAATAACACGAGTATTTATTACTATTTTTTCGCATGAATGACACGAGTACTTTATGTTCATTTTATCTTCATTTTTGTAGTTATTGTTAGAGGTAAATTTGTATGCTTAAAAGATTTAATTTTTGAAATATTTTTCTACATTTGTGAAATTTAATTTAATAGCACATAGTAAATCTACTAGCGCAAGAATTCAAAATTATAAGTTTTGGAAAATTTTAAAATCTAATAGAAATGCAATCGCAGTTAAATACAAGATTAAATAGTATGTATGTACTTTTTTAAATTCAACATAATTTAATTCGTTAGATGGTATTAAATAGCTTTTATTTAGAATAATAAAGTATATATTTAAATTTTAAAATAAAATTATAAAATATTTCTATATATTTTATGAAATTTAATTTACTAAATTTGACTTCACAAAAACTCAAAAATATAAATAATTTAAAATCTTAAAATCAAATAAAATATGCATTGAATATTTTTAAAGTAATTATATTTTACCTATCGTATTGTTTTTATTTAAAATAAATAAAGAATAAAAGAATATTTTAACTTTTACTTGTTGGAAGCAATGGAGCATCATGACAACTATTGAGAATTTTAAATAAAGCTTTTTTAGAGTAAGAGTAACATGAATACTTTGTCTTGTTTTTGTGTTCATATTTATTTTTTATTGTTAGAGGCAAATTTATAGATTTAAAAGAATTGCTTATTGAAATTTATAAAAAAATATTAAAAATATATACTAATTTTTACTTGCACAACAACTTGAAAATATAGATATTTAAAAAAATTAAAATTGAATAAAAATGCAATCAAATTAATTTCAAAAATAAAAATATGCATTGATTATCTAGGAATGAATCATATGTTAGTTCCATAGACAATATTAAATATTTTTATTTATAATAACCAAAGGATATGCAAATATTAAAAACAAAAATCAAATCTATTAAGAATGCAATGTAAGTTAAATACCAAAATGCATATGTATTGAATATTTTAAAAGTATATAAATCTTAATTCCTTAGATAGTAATTAGTTTAAATACATAATTAATTTAACTTTAGAATATTAGCCTTAGAATAATTAAATATATTTTAAAATAATTTAAATTTAAAAGTGTAATTGCTAAAGGTTTTTCTATATTATACGAAATTTAACGTAAAGGTATATATACTAAATTTTACAAGCCCAAAAACTAAATGAAATAAATATTTAAAACCTAAAAATCTTATCAAATTGTAATCATGTAATATAAATTAAATACAAAAATTTGTAATATGAAAGGAATATTATAAAAGTAAAAAAAAAAAATTCGTTACAGAGTATTATTTACAATATATAATAAATTTAACTTTAGGATATTTGTCCATGTGTAATTTAAAAAATATTTTTAAATTTAAAAGTATAATTATTAAATAGCATTAAATATTTTTTATGAGAATGACTAAAGAATATATAAATAATTTAAATTTTAAATTCCAATTAAAACGCAATGTAAATCAAATAATCAAAATAATTTTAAATATAATTACGTTCAACTTTTATTGGTTAGAGGCAATAAAGCATAATGATAACATTTAGTGTATGTTGTTATATTTATTTGTTGAAATTTATTTTTTACGTTATTACTATTTTTTATTGTAGTATGACAAATTGCAAATATATATAAAATGGAAACATAACTTGTAAATTGAGAGGAAGGAAAACACGAGTACTTTGTTCTTTTATTCATGTTTGTAATTGTTGGAGTTAAATTAGTAGTTTATGAGAGCTATTTGTTGTAGTTATTTTGATGGAATGTAAAATAGATACAAAAAAGTATATGTCATGAATATTTTGAAAATAAATATATTTTAATTCCTGAGAGATAGAATTTGGTTGAAATATACAATCAAATTAACTTTTGAATATTGGTAAGAATAATTAAAAATATTTTCATTTTGCAAGTATAATTACTAGTGAAATAAGTCAAAAATATAAAAATTTAATAAAACTCAATGTAAAACAAATTACAAATATAAATATTTTTGAATTTAATATGTAAAAGTAAATATATTTTAATTACATTAATACAACACTGATAAAAAAATAATTTTTAAAATATACTTTTGATTTTAACTTTTATTTCTTGGAGGCAATGCATTAAAATTAGAACTATTTATTGTATATAGTGATTTTATTTTTTACATTATTACTATTTTTTCGCATGAATGACACGATTAATTTATGTTCATTTTATCTTCATTTTTGTTGTTATTGTTAGAGGTAAATTTGTAAACTTAAAAGATTTAATTTTTGAAATATTTTTCTACATTTGTGAAATTTATTTAATAGCACATAGTAAATCTACTAGCGCAAGAATTCAAAATTATAAGTTTTTGAAAATTTTTAAAATCTAATAGAAATGCAATCGCAGTAAATACAAGATTAAATATATGTATGTACTTTTTTAAATTCAACATAATTTAATTCGTTAGATGGTATTAAATAGCTTTTATTTAGAATAATAAAGTATATATTTAAATTTTAAAATAAAATTATAAAAATTTCTATATATTTTATGAAATTTAATTTACTAAATTTGACTTCACAAAAACTCAAAAATATAAATAATTTAAAATTTTAAAATCAAATAAAATATGCATTGAATATTTTTAAAGTAATTATATTTTACCTATTGTATTGTTTTTATTTAAAATAAATAAAGATAAAATAATATTTTAACTTTTACTTTTGGAAGCAATGGAGCATCATGACAACTATTGAGAATTTTAAATAAGCTTTTTTAGAGTAAGAGTAACATGAATACTTTGTCTTGTTTTTGTGTTCATATTTATTTTTTATTGTTAGAGGCAAATTTATAGATTTAAAAGAATTGCTTATTGAAATTTATAAAAAAATATTAAAAATATATACTAATTTTTACTTGCACAACAACTTGAAAATATAGATATTTAAAAAAATTAAAATTGAATAAAAATGCAATCAAATTAATTTCAAAAATTAAAAATATGCATTGATTATCTAGGAATGAATCATATGTTAGTTCCATAGACAATATTAAATAATTTTATTTATAATAACCAAAGGATATGCAAATATTAAAAACAAAAATCAATCTATTAAAAATGCAATTTAAGTTACCAAAATGCATATGTATTGAATATTTTAAAAGTATATATATCTTAATTCCTTAATAGTATTAGTTTAAATACATAATTAATTTAACTTTAGAATATTAGCCTTAGAATAATTAATATATTTTAAAATAATTTAAATTTAAAAGTGTAATTGCTAAAGGTTTTTCTATATTATACGAAATTTAACGTAAAGGTATATATACTAAATTTTACAAGCCCAAAAACTAAATGAAATAAATATTTAAAACCTAAAAATCTTATCAAATTGTAATCATGTAATATAAATTAAATACAAAAATTTGTAATATGAAAGGAATATTATAAAAGTAAAAAAAAAAATCGTTACAGAGTATTTATTTACAATATATAATAAATTTAACTTTAGGATATTTGTCCATGTGTAATTTAAAAATAATTTAAATTTAAAAGTATAATTATATAGCATTAAATATTTTTTATGAGAATGACTAAAGAATATATAAATAATTTAAAATTTTAAATTCCAATTAAAACGCAATGTAAATCAAATAATCAAAATAATTTTAAATATAATTACGTTCAACTTTTATGGTTAGAGGCAATAAAGCATAATGATAAAAATTAGTGCATGTTGTTATATTTATTTATTGAAATTTATTTTTTACGTTATTACTATTTTTTATTGTAGTATGACAAATTGCAAATATATATAAAATGGAAACATAACTTGTAAATTGAGAGGAAGGAAAACACGAGTACTTTGTTCTTTTATTCATGTTTGTAATTGTTGGAGTTAAATTAGTAGTTTATGAGAGCTATTTGTTGTAGTTATTTTGATGGAATGTAAAATAGATACAAAAAAGTATATGTCATGAATATTTTGAAAATAAATATATTTTAATTCCTGAGTGATAGAATTTGGTTGAAATATACAATCAAATTAACTTTTGAATATAGGTAAGAATAATTAAAAATATTTTCATTTTGCAAGTATAATTACTAGTAAAATAAGTCAAAAATATAAAAATTTAATAAAACTCAATGTAAAACAAATTACAAATATAAATATTTTTGAATTTAATATGTAAAAGTAAATATATTTTAATACATTAATACAACACTGATAAAAAAATAATTTTTTAAAATATACTTTTGATTTTAACTTTTATTTCTTGGAGGCAATGCATTAAAATTAGAACTATTTATTGTATATAGTGATATTTATTTTTTACATTATTACTATTTTCGCATGAATGACACGAGTACTTTATGTTCATTTTATCTTCATTTTTTTGTTATTGTTAGAGGTAAATTTGTATACTTAAAAGATTTAATTTTTGAAATATTTTTCTACATTTGTGAAATTTAATTTAATAGCACATAGTAAATCTATTAGCGCAAGAATTCAGAATTATAGGTTTTGGAAAATTTTTAAAATCTAATAGAAATGCAATCGCAGTTAAATACAAGATTAAATAGTATGTATGTTCTTTTTTAAATTCAACATAATTTTATTCGTTAGATGGTATTAAATAGCTTTTATTTAGAATAATAAAGTATATATTTAAATTTTAAAATAAAATTATAAAATATTTCTATATATTTTATGAAATTTAATTTACTAAATTTGACTTCACAAAAACTCAAAATATAAAATAATTTAAAATCTTAAAATCAAATAAAATATGCATTGAAATTTTTAGTAATTATATTTTACCTATCGTATTGTTTTATTTAAAATAAATAAAGGATAAAATAATATTTTAACTTTTACTTGTTGGAAGCAAGGAGCATCATGACAACTATTGAGAATTTTAAATTAGAGCTTTTTTAGAGTAAGAGTAACATGAATACTTTGTCTTGTTTTTGTGTTCATATTTATTTTTTATTGTTAGAGGCAAATTTATAGATTTAAAATAATTGCTTATTGAAATTTATTAAAAAAAAATTGAAAATATATACTAATTTTTACTTGCACAACAACTTGAAAATATAGATATTTAAAAAAATTAAAATTGAATAAAAATGCAATCAAATTAATTTCAAAAATTAAAAATATGCATTGATTATCCAGGAATGAATCATATGTTAGTTCCATAGACAATATTAAATAATTTGTATACCAAAGGATATGCAAATATTAAAAACAAAAATCAAATCTATTTATTCATATATAGTGATATATTTTTTACATTATTACTATTTTTTCGCATGAATGACACGAGTACTTTATGTCATTTTATCTTCATTTTTGTTGTTATTGTTAGAGGTAAATTTGTATACTTAAAAGATTTAATTTTTGAAATATTTTTCTATATTTGTGAAATTTAATTTAATAGCACATAGTAAATCTACTAGCGCAAGAATTCAGAATTATAAGTTTTTGAAAATTTTAAAATCTAGTAGAAATGCAATCGCATTTAAATACAAGACTAAATAGTATGTATGTTCTTTTTTAAATTCAACATAATTTAATTCGTTAGATTGTATTAAATAGCTTTTATTTAGAATAATAAAGTATATATTTAAATTTTAAAATAAAATTATAAAATATTTCTATATATTTTATGAAATTTAATTTACTAAATTTGACTTCACAAAAACTCAAAAATATAAATAATTAAAATCTTAAAATCAAATAAAATATGCATTGAATATTTTTAAAGTAATTATATTTTACCTATCGTATTGTTTTTATTTAAAATAAATAAAGGTTAAAAAAATATTTTAACTTTTACTTGTTGAAGCAATGGAGCATCATGACAACTATTGAGAATTTTAAATAGAGCTTTTTTAGAGTAAGAGTAACATGAATACTTTATCTTGTTTTTGTGTTCATATTTATTTTTTATTGTTAGAGGCAAATTTATAGATTTAAAATAATTGCTTATTGAAATTTATAAAAAATAATTGAAAATATATACTAATTTTTACTTGCACAACAACTTGAAAATATAGATATTTAAAAAAATTAAAATTGAATAAAAATGCAATCAAATTAATTTCAAAAATAAAAAATATGCATTGATTATCCAGGAATGAATCATATGTTAGTTCCATAGACAATATTAAATAATTTTTATTTATAATAACAAAGGATATGCAAATATTAAAAACAAAAATCAAATCATTTAAAAATACAATGTAAGTTAAATACCAAAATGCATATGTATTGAATATTTTAAAAGTATATAAATCTTAATTCCTTAGATAGTATTTAGTTTAAATACATAATTAATTTAACTTTAGAATATTAGCCTTAGAATAATTAAACATATTTTAAAATAATTTAAATTTAAAAGTGTAATTGCTAAAGGTTTTTCCATATTATATGAAATTTAACTTAAAGGTATATATACTAAATTTTACAAGCCCAAAAAACTAAAAAATAAATATTTAAAACCTAAAAATCTTATCAAATTGTAATCATGTATATAAATTAAATACAAAAATTTGTAATATGAAAGGAATATATAAAAGTAAAAAAAAAAATTCATTCGTTACAGAGTATTTATTTACAGTATACAATAAATTTAACTTTAGGATATTTGTCCATGTGTAATTTAAAAATAATTTTTAAATTTAAAAGTATAATTATAGCATTAAATATTTTTTATGAGAATGACTAAAGAATATATAAATAATTTAAATTTTAAATTCCAATTAAAACGCAATGTAAATCAAATAATCAAAATAATTTTAAATATAATTACGTTCAACTTTTGTCGGTTAGAGGCAATAAAGCATAATGATAACAATTTAGTGTATGTTGTTATATTTATTTATTGAAATTTATTTTTACGTTATTACTATTTTTTATTGTAGTATGACAAATTGCAAATATTTATAAAATGGAAACATAACTTGTAAATTGAGAGGAAGGAAAACACGAGTACTTGTTCTTTTATTCATGTTTGTAATTGTTGGAGTTAAATTAGTAGTTTATGAGAGCTATTTGTTGTAGTTATTTTGATGGAATGTAAAATAGATACAAAAAAGTATATGTCATGAATATTTTGAAAATAAATATATTTTAATTCCTGAGAGATAGAATTGGTTGAAATATACAATCAAATTAACTTTTTGAATATAGGTAAGATAATTAAAAAATATTTTCATTTTGCAAGTATAATTACTAGTAAAATAAGTCAAAAAATATAAAAATTTAATAAAACTCAATGTAAAACAAATTACAAATATAAATATTTTTGAATTTAATATGTAAAAGTAAATATATTTTAATTACTTTGATACAACACTGATAAAAAAATAATTTTTAAAATATACTTATGATTTTAACTTTTATTTCTTGGAGGCAATGCATTAAAATTAGAACTATTTATTGTATATAGTGATATATTTTTTTACATTATTACTATCTTTTCGCATGAATGACACGAGTACTTTATGTTCATTTTATCTTCATTTTTGTTGTTATTGTTAGAGGTAAATTTGTATACTTAAAAGATTTAATTTTTGAAATATTTTTCTACATTTGTGAAATTTAATTTAATAGCACATAGTAAATCTACTAGCGCAAGAATTCAGAATTATAAGTTTTTGAAAATTTTAAAATCTAATAGAAATGCAATCGCAGTTAAATACAAGATTAAATAGTATGTATGTTCTTTTTTAAATTCAAATAATTTAATTCGTTAGATGGTATAAATAGCTTTTATTTAGAATAATAAAGTAAATATTTAAATTTTAAAATAAAATTAATAATATTTCTATATATTTTATGAAATTTAATTTACTAATTTGACTTCACAAAAACTCAAAAATATAAATAATTTAAAATCTTAAAATCAAATAAAATATGCATTGAATATTTTTAAAATAATTTTAATTTACCTATCATATTGTTTTTATTTTAAATAAATAAAGAATAAAAGAATATTTTAACTTTTACTTGTTGGAAGCAATGGAGCATCATGACAACTATTGAGAATTTTAATAGAGCTTTTTTAGAGTAAGAGTAGCATGAATATTTTGTCTTGTTTTTGTGTTCATATTTATTTTTTATTGTTAGAGGCAAATTTATAGATTTAAAACAATTGCTTATTGAAATTAAAAAAAAAAATTGAAAAATATACTAATTTTTACTTGCACAACAACTTGAAAATATAGATATTTAAAAAAATTAAAATTGAATAAAAATGCAATCAAATTAATTTCAAAAATTAAAAATAGGCATTGATTATCCAGGAATGAATCATATGTTAGTTACATAGACAATATTATAATTTTATTTATTAATAACCAAAGGATATGCAATTATTAAAAACAAAAATCAAATCTATTTATTCTATATAGTGATATTTATTTTTTACATTATTACTATTTTTTCGCATGAATAACACGAGTACTTTATGTTCATTTTATCTTCATTTTTGTTGTTATTGTTAGAGGTAAATTTGTATACTTAAAAGATTTAATTTTTGAAATATTTTTCTATATTTGTGAAATTTAATTTAATAGCACATAGTAAATCTACTAGCGCAAGAATTCAGAATTATAAGTTTTTGAAAAATTTTAAAATCTAATAGAAAATGCAATCGCAGTTAAATACAAGATTAAATAGATGTATGTTCTTTTTTAAATTCAACATAATTTAATTCGTTAGATGGTATTAAATAGCTTTTATTTAGAATAATAAAGTATATATTTAAATTTAAAATAAAATTATAAAATATTTCTATATATTTTATGAAATTTAATTTACTAAATTGACTTCACAAAAACTCAAAAATATAAATAATTTAAAATCTTAAAATCAAATAAAATATGCATTGAATATTTTTAAAGTAATTATATTTTACCTATCGTATTGTTTTTATTTAAAATAAATAAAGGATAAAATAATATTTTAACTTTACTTGTTGGAAGCAATGGAGCATCATGACAACTATTGAGAATTTTAAATAGAGCTTTTTTAGAGTAAGAGTAACATGAATACTTTGTCTTGTTTTTGTGTTCATATTTATTTTATTGTTAGAGGCAAATTTATAGATTTAAAATAATTGCTTATTGAAATTTATAAAAAAAATTGAAAATATATACTAATTTTTACTTGCACAACAACTTGAAAATATAGATATTTAAAAAAATTAAAATTGAATAAAAATGCAATCAAATTAATTCAAAAATTAAAAAATATACATTGATTATCCAGGAATGAATCATATGTTAGTTCCATAGACAATATTAAATTAATTTATTTATAATAACCAAAGGATATGCAAATATTAAAAACAAAAATCAAATCTATTTATTCTATATATTACGTTATAATTGATTTTAATTTTTTTATTATTTATATATTCTTCAGTCATTTGAAAAAATTAAAAAAAATACTATGTAAATAATTTAAAAAATTACTTTTAAAATATTCATTTCATATTCTGAATTTTGTATTCAAATTATATTACATTATTACAATTTTATAGGATTTTTAACTCTTAAATATTTATATTGCTGAGTTTTTGTGCTTCTAAAATTTAGTATAAACTTTTAAGTTAAATTTCGCATGACATAACAAAATCTATAGTAATTAAAATATGTTTAATTATTCTAAGGCCAATACTCTGAAGTTAAATGATTGTACATTTGAACTAAATACCATATAAGGAATTACAAGTTATTTACTTTAAAATATTCAACACATATTCATTTTGGTATTTTATTTATATTGCATTTAATAGATTTAAATTTTTTGAATATTTATATATTTCTTTTGTTATATAATTTAAAACTATTTAATATTGTCTACGGAACTAATATATGATTCATTCCAAGATATTCAATACACATTTTTTTATTTTGTTAATTAATTAGATTGCATTTTTATTTAATTTGGAAATTTGAAAATATCTGTATTTTCAAGTTGTTGTGCAAGTAGAAATTTATATATATTTTCAAATAAAAAATTTATAAATTCTAATAAGCAATTCTTTTAAATCTATAAATTTGCCTCTAACAATGACAAATAAATATGAACACAAAAACAAGACAAAGTGCTCCTGTTACTCGTACTCTCAAAAAACTCAGTTTAAAACTCTCGTTATATTCTCATGATGCTGCTCCATTGCCTCCAACAAAAAAAAGTTTAAATATTCATATATTCTTCAATTATTAAATAAAAATACTATGATAGGTAACATATAATTACTTTAAAAATATTCAAATTACATTAAAAATACTCGATGCTTATTTTATTTGATTTTGAAATTTTAAATTATTTATATTTTTTGATTTTTTGTGCCAGTAGAATTTTAGTAAATAAATGTCATAAAATATAGAGAGATCTTTAATAACTATATTTAAAATTTGAATATATACTTTATTGTTCTAAATAAAAACTATTTAATACTAACTAACGAATTAAAATATATTTACTTTAAAAAGTCAATACATACTATTTAATCTTGTATTTGACAACCATTACATTTCAATTAGATTTAAAAAATTTAATAACTTATAATTTCGAATTATTGCGCCAGTGGATTTAATATGTACTATTAAAATAAACTTCCAAAAATATAAAAATATTTCAAAAATTAAATCAATTATGTATTCTGTTTTGCATCTAACTATACCAACAAATATAAGGACAAAAAGAAGATAAAATACTCGTGTTATTTGTGCGAAAAACTAGTTATACTGTAAAAATAAACATCACTATATACAATAAATAGATTGCCTCCAACAAATAAAAATGAAATCATAAGAATATTTAAAAATTAATTTTATATCACTGTTCTATTTAAGTAATTAAATATATTTTACTTTTAATTATTCAATACAAAATTAATTATTTTTGTAATTTATTTTACAATGAGTTTTTTTATTAAATTTTTATATATTTGACTTAGTGTACTAGTAAATTTAGTATATACTTTAAAATTAAATTTAAAAATATAGAAGAACTTTTAGTAATTATACTTTCAAAATAAAAAAATATTTTTAATTATTCTTTCCAATATTCCAAAGTTAATTTGATTGTGTATCTCACTCAAATACTATCTTCAGGAATTAAAATATATTTACTTTTAAAAATATTCATGACGTATTCATTTCTGCATCTAATTTGTATTCCATCATGTAGCTCTTATAGTCTACTCATTTACCTCCAACAATTACAAACTTGAAATAAGAACAAAGTACTCGTGTTATCCTTCCTCTCAATTTATAAAGTTATGTTTCCATTTTATATTTATATTTGCAAGTCGTCATGCTGCTTTAGAAAGTAGTAATAACGTAAAAAATAAATATAACTACATACGCGAAGTAGTTCTCATTACGCTCTATTACCTTTAATAAATAAAAGGTGATTGTAATTATATTTAATTATTCAGATTATTTGTTTTACATTACGTTATAATTGGATTTTAATTTTTTAATTATTTATATATTCTTCAGTCATTTGAAAAAACTAAAAAAAATACTATGTAAATAATTTAAAAAATTACTTTTAAAATATTCATTTCATATTTCGAATTTTTGTATTTAAATTATATGATATTATTACAATTTATAGGATTTTTAACTCTTAAATATTTATATTGCTGAGTTTTTTGTGCTTCTAAAATTTAGTAATCACTTTTAAGTTAAATTTCGCATGACATAGAAAAATCTATAGTAATTAAACTTTTAAATTTAAATTATTTTAAAATATGTTTAATTATTCTAAGGCCAATACTCTGAAGTTAAATTGATTGTACATTTGAACTAAATACTATCTAAGGAATTACAAGTTATTTACTTTTAAAATATTCAACACATATTCATTTTGGTATTTTATTATATTGCATTTTTAAATAGATTAAATTTTTGGAATATTTATATATTCTTTTGTTATTATAATTTAAAACTATTTAATATTGTCTACGGAACTAATGTATGATTCATTCCAAGATATTCAATACACATTTTTTTTATTTTTGTAATTAATTAGATTGCGTTTTTATTTTAATTTGAAAATTTTAAAATATCTGTATTTTCAAGTTGTTGTGCAAGTAGAAATTAATATATTATTTCAAATAAAAATTTATAAATTCTAATAAGCAATTCTTTTAAATCTATAAATTTGCCTCTAACAATGACAAATAAATATGAACACAAAAAAACAGACAAAGTGCTCCGGTTACTCGTACTCTCAAAAAAACTCAATTTAAACTCTCGTTAATTCTCATGATGCTGCTCCATTGCCTCAACAAATAAAGTTTAAATATTCATATATTCTTCAATTATTAAATAAAAATACTATGATAGGTAACATATAATTACTTTAAAAATATTCAAATTACATTAAAAATACTCGATGCTTATTTTATTTGATTTTGAAATTTTAAATTATTTATATTTTTGATTTTTGTGCAGTTAGAATTTAGTAAAAAAATGTCATAAAATATAGAGAGATCTTTAATAACTATATTTAAAAATTTGAATATATACTTTATTGTTCTAAATAAAAACTATTTAATACTAACTAACGAATTAAAATATATTTACTTTAAAAAAGTCAATACATACTATTTAATCTTGTATTTGAACAACCATTACATTTCAATTAGATTAAAAAATTTAATAACTTATAATTTCGAATTATTGCGCCAGTGGATTTAGTATGTACTATTAAAATAAACTTCCAAAAATATAAAAATATTTCAAAAATTAAATCAATTATGTATTCTGTTTTGCATCTAACTATACCGACAAAATATAAGGACAAAAAGAAGACAAAATACTCGTGTTATTCGTGCGAAAAACTAGTTATACTGTAAAAATAAACATCACTATATACAATAAATAGATTGCCTCCAACATAAAAATTGAAATCATAAGAATATTTAAAAATTAATTTTATATCACTGTTCTATTTAAGTAATTAAAATATATTTACTTTTAATATTCAATACAAAATTAATTATTTTTGTAATTTATTTTACAATGAGTTTTTTTATTAATTTTTATATATTTGACTTAGTGTACTAGTAAATTTAGTATATACTTTAAAATTAAATTTCAAAAAATATAGAAGAACTTTTAGTAATTATACTTTCAAAATAAAAATTTTTTAATTATTCTTTCAATATTCCAAAGTTAATTTGATTGTGTATCTCACTCAAATACTATATCAGGAATTAAAATATATTTACTTTAAAAATATTCATGACGATTCATTTCTGCATCTAATTTGTATTCCATCATGTAGCTCTTATAATCTACTCATTTACCCCAACAATTACAAAGTTGAATAAAAGAACAAAGTACTCGTGTTATCCTTCCTCTCAATTTATAAGTTATGTTTCCATTTTATATTTATATTTGCAAGTCGTCATGCTGCTTTAAAAAGTAGTAATAAAGTAAAAATAAATATAATTACATACGCGAAGTAGTTCTCATTACGCTCTATTACCTTTAATAAATAAAAGGTGATTGTAATTATATTTAAATTATTCTGATTATTTGTTTTACATTACGTTATAATTGGATTTTAATTTTTTTAATTATTTATATATTCTTCAGTCATTTGAAAAAATTAAAAAAATATGTAAATAATTTAAAAAATTACTTTTAAAATATTCATTTCATATTCTGAATTTTTGTATTCAAATTATATTATATTATTACAATTTTATAGGATTTTTAACTCTTAAATATTTATATTGCTGAGTTTTTTGTGCTTCTAAAATTTATTATAAACTTTTAAGTTAAATTTCGCATGACATAGAAAAATCTATAGTAATTAAACTTTTAAATTTAAATTATTTTAAAATATGTTTAATTATTCTAAAGGCAATACTTCTGAAGTTAAATTGATTGTACATTTGAACTAAATACTATCTAAGGAATTACAAGTTATTTTTTTAAAATATTCAACACATATTCATTTTGGTATTTTATTTATATTGCATTTTTAATAGATTTAAATTTTTGAATATTTATATATTCTTTTGTTATTATAATTTAAAACTATTTAATATTGTCTACAGAACTAATATATGATTCATTCCAAGATATTCAATACACATTTTTTTATTTTTGTAATTAATTAGATTGTATTTTTATTTAATTTGAAAATTTTAAAATATCTGTATTTTCAAGTTGTTGTGCAAGTAGAAATTAATATATATTTTCAAATAAAATTTATAAATTCTAATAAGCAATTCTTTTAAATCTATAAATTTGCCTCTAACAATGACAAATAAATATGAACACAAAAACAAGACAAAGTGCTTCGGTTACTCGTACTCTCAAAAAACTCAATTTAAAACTCTCGTTAATTCTCATGATGCTGCTCATTGCCTCCAACAAATAAAAGTTTAAATATTCATATATTCTTCAATTATTAAATAAAATACTATGATAGGTAACATAATTACTTTTAAAATATTCAAATTACATTAAAATACTCGATGCTTATTTTATTTGATTTTGAAATTTTAATTATTTATATTTTTGATTTTTTGTGCCAGTAGAATTTAGTAAATAAAATGTCATAAAAATAGAGAGATCTTTAATAACTATATTTAAAAATTTGAATATATACTTTATTGTTCTAAATAAAACTATTTAATACTAACTAACGAATTAAAATATTTTACTTTAAAAAAGTCAATACATACTATTTAATCTTGTATTTGACAACCATTACATTTCAATTAGATTTAAAAAATTTAATAACTTATAATTTCGAATTATTGCGCCAGTGGATTTAGTATGTACTATTAAAATAAACTTCCAAAAATATAAAATATTTCAAAATTAAATCAATTATGTATTCTGTTTTGCATCTAACTATACCAACAAATATAAGGACAAAAAGAAGATAAAATACTCGTGTTATTTGTGCGAAAAACTAGTTATACTGTAAAATAAACATCACTATATACAATAAATAGATTGCCTCCAACAAATAAAAATTGAAATCATAAGAATATTTAAAATTAATTTATATCACTGTTCTATTTAAGTAATTAAAATATATATTACTTTTAATATTCATACAAAATTAATTATTTTTGTAATTTATTTTACAATGAGTTTTTTTATTAAATTTTTATATATTTGACTTAGTGTACTAGTAATTTAGTATATACTTTAAAATTAAATTTCAAAAAATATAGAAGAACTTTTAGTAATTATACTTTCAAAATAAAAATATTTTTAATTATTCTTTCCAATATTCCAAAGTTAATTTGATTGTGTATCTCACTCAAATACTATCTCAGGAATTAAAATATATTTACTTTAAAAATATTCATGACGTATTCATTTCTGCATCTAATTTGTATTCCATCATGTAGCTCTTATAGTCTACTCATTTACCTCCAACAATTACAAACTTGAATAAAAGAACAAAGTACTCGTGTTATCCTTCCTCTCAATTTATAAGTTATGTTTCCATTTTATATTTATATTTGCAAGTCGTCATGCTGCTTTAGAAAGTAGTAATAACGTAAAAAATAAATATACTACATACGCGAAGTAGTTCTCATTACGCTCTATTACCTTTAATAAATAAAAGTGATTGTAATTATATTTAATTATTCAGATTATTTGTTTTACATTACGTTATAATTGGATTTTAATTTTTTTAATTATTTATATATTCTTCAGTCATTTGAAAAAACAAAAAATACTTATGTAAATAATTTAAAAAATTACTTTTAAAATATTCATTTCATATTTCGAATTTTTGTATTCAAATTATATTACATTATTACAATTTTATAGGATTTTTAACTCTTAAATATTTATATTGCTGAGTTTTTTGTGCTTCTAAAATTTAGCATCAACTTTTAAGTTAAATTTACATGACATAGAAAAATCTATAGTAATTAAACTTTTAAATTTAAATTATTTTAAAATATGTTTAATTATTCTAAGGCCAATACTCTGAAGTTAAATTGATTGTACATTTGAACTAAATACTATCTAAGGAATTACAAGTTATTTACTTTAAAATATTCAACACATATTCATTTGGTATTTTATTTATATTGCATTTTTAATAGATTTAAAATTTTGAATATTTATATATTCTTTTTTATTATAATTTAAAACTATTTAATATTGTCTACGGAACTAATATATGATTCATTCCAAGATATTCAATACACATTTTTTTATTTTTGTAATTAATTAGATTGTATTTTTATTTAATTTGAAAATTTTAAAATATCTGTATTTTCAAGTTGTTGTGCAAGTAGAAATTAATATATATTTTCAAATAAAAATTTATAAATTCTAATAAGCAATTCTTTTAAATCTATAAATTTGCCTCTAACAATGACAAATAAATATGAACACAAAAACAAGACAAAGTGCTCCGGTTACTCGTACTCTCAAAAAACTCAATTTAAAACTCTCGTTAATTCTCATGATGCTGCTCCATTGCCTCCAACAAATAAAAGTTTAAATATTCATATATTCTTCAATTATTAAATAAAAATACTATGATAGGTAACATATAATTACTTTAAAAATATTCAAATTACATTAAAAATACTCGATGCTTATTTTATTTGATTTTGAAATTTTAAATTATTTATATTTTTGATTTTTTGTGCCAGTAGAATTTAGTAAATAAAATGTCATAAAATATAGAGAGATCTTTAATAACTATATTTAAAAATTTGAATATATACTTTATTGTTCTAAATAAAAACTATTTAATACTAACTAACGAATTAAAATATATTTACTTAAAAAAGTCAATACATACTATTTAATCTTGTATTTGACAACCATTACATTTCAATTAGATTTAAAAAAATTTAATAACTTATAATTTCGAATTATTGCGCCAGTGGATTTAGTATGTACTATTAAAATAAACTTCCAAAAATATAAAAATATTTCAAAAATTAAATCAATTATGTATTCTGTTTTGCATCTAACTATACCAACAAATATAAGGACACAAAGAAGACAAAATACTCGTGTTATTCTGCGAAAAACTAGTTATACTGTAAAAATAAACATCACTATATACAATAAATAGATTGCCTCCAACAAATAAAAATTGAAATCATAAGAATATTTAAAAATTAATTTTATATCACTGTTCTATTTAAGTAATTAAAATATATTTACTTTTAATATTCAATACAAAATTAATTATTTTTGTAATTTATTTTACAATGAGTTTTTTTATTAAATTTTTATATATTTGACTTAGTGTACTAGTAAATTTAGTATATACTTTAAATTAAATTTCAAAAATATAGAAGAACTTTTAGTAATTATACTTTCAAATAAAAATATTTTTAATTATTCTTTCCAATATTCCAAAGTTAATTTGATTGTGTATCTCACTCAAATACTATCTCAGGAATTAAAATATATTTACTTTAAAAATATTCATGACGCATTCATTTCTGCATCTAATTTGTATTCCATCATGTAGCTCTTATAATCTACTCATTTACCTCCAACAATTACAAAGTTGAATAAAAATAAAGTACTCGTGTTATCCTTCCTCTCAATTAATAAGTTATGTTTCCATTTTATATTTATATTTGCAAGTCGTCATGCTGCTTTAAAAAGTAGTAATAAAGTAAAAAATAAATATAACTACATACGCGAAGTAGTTCTCATTACGCTCTATTACCTTTAATAAATAAAAGGTGATTGTAATTATATTTAAATTATTCAGATTATTTGTTTTACATTACGTTATAATTGGATTTTAATTTTTTAATTATTTATATATTCTTCAGTCATTTGAAAAAATTAAAAAAAATACTACGTAAATAATTTAAAAAATTACTTTTAAAATATTCATTTCATATTCTGAATTTTTGTATTCAAATTATATGATATTATTACAATTTTATAGGATTTTTAACTCTTAAATATTTATTATTGCTGAGTTTTTTGTGCTTCTAAAATTTAGTATAAACTTTTAAGTTAAATTTCGCATGACATAGAAAAATCTATAGTAATTAAACTTTTAAATTTAAATTATTTTAAAATATGTTTAATTATTCTAAGGCCAATACTCTGAAGTTAAATTGATTGTACATTTGAACTAAATACTATCTAAGGAATTACAAGTTATTTACTTTTAAAATATTCAACACATATTCATTTTGGTATTTTATTTATATTGGCATTTTAATAGATTTAAATTTTTTGAATATTTATATATTCTTTTGTTATTATAATTTAAAACTATTTAATATTGTCTACGGAACTAATATATGATTCATCCAAGATATTCAATACACATTTTTTTATTTTTGTAATTAATTAGATTGCGTTTTTATTTAATTTGAAAATTTTAAAATATCTGTATTTTCAAGTTGTTGTGCAAGTAGAAATTAATATATATTTTCAAATAAAAATTTATAAATTCTAATAAGCAATTCTTTTAAATCTATAAATTTGCCTCTAACAATGACAAATAAATATGAACAAAAAACAAGACAAAGTGCTCTGGTTACTCGTACTCTCAAAAAACTCAATTTAAAACTCTCGTTAATTCTCATGATGCTGCTCCATTGCCTCCAACAAATAAAAGTTTAAATATTCATATATTCTTCAATTATTAAATAAAAATACTATGATAGGTAACATATAATTACTTTAAAAATATTCAAATTACATTAAAAATACTCGATGCTTATTTTATTTGATTTTGAAATTTTAAATTATTTATATTTTTGATTTTTTGTGCCAGTAGAATTTAGTAAATAAAATGTCATAAAATATAGAGAGATCTTTAATAACTATATTTAAAAATTTGAATATATACTTTATTGTTCTAAATAAAAACTACTGATGACTTCTTCTGCTCTATTCTTGGTCAAATGTTCTCCACTGCTGAAAATAGCTCTTACAACTATTTTCCTAACAAATAAAAAGTATAAGAGTTTTGGGGATATTATATACCTACCCTAATCATTATCAAAACTTATATAATATTCCTAATAATTTTCCCTTTTTTAACGATGACAAAAATCTAAAAATAACAAATTAAAGAAAATACACTATAGGTACTTACAACTGAAACTATGAGCTACTCTAAATCTTCTGCTCTATTGAAATCCTATCTTTAAATTCTATTGAGCTACTTCATTTCAATTTTCTTCTTAAGAACTTCTATCGAGCTTATTTATGTTCGGCCAATGATTTTGTCTATCCTAATATTTTGTGGTTTGGCTTCCTTATTGAGCCGCCTTATTTCTTTCTTCATCTTTCTTCCTTTGGTTTTCTTGTTGTTTCCATCTGTATTTTCAAGTGTTTGAACAAATAACATGGGGTATGATGATTTTCATTGTTTTCCTCCTTCTTCTTTTTTTGGCATCATACGAAGACCCTACTGGTGTGTTGATCTAGTCAAGGATTTTATGGAGTTTGAGATGTCATATGATGTACTCCTTGCTCCAATGAACCAAACCTTTAAGCTTGTTTATCCATTCCGTCCAGAAGATGTTTTTGTGTTGTACAAGTATCAATCGTCTACTTAATGATTATTTCTTGAATACTGGTTGTGACCTTGTTGTTGTTTAGTTAGATTTCCTTTACTTAAGTTGTATCATCAATAGTTGAGGTCGTCTTACTTCATCCTTGAATTCTTTGATTGTTGCTAGAGCCGAGTGTTGAGCAAGGCTATTGTCCTTTACAGTAAGTTGTACCCTGTGCATCTATTTAGTATCTTCCGCCTTATGTTCTTGTTCTTCTATGTATTTAGTTGCTTGAGCTGAAGTACTAGATTTTCCTTGTAGTTCAATTCGTATACTTCAATGTCTAAGTATGTCAGATAAGTTGAGTTTGACTCTCTCACATGAGTAATCACCTTTGATGTTGAGTAGTGTGCACATATGAGATTTTTTTTTTGTTGTCAAAAATCATAAAGAATATGTCATCTTGAATAATCAGAGAAGATTTCTGGTGAACTTGAGTAATTAAAATGGATTCTCACTATCCATTAAATTATCTCATAGCCAGGTATGAGTTTTCTTGGCATTAGTGATTTGCTGAGAACAAACGAGAAGAAACTCAGGTTAAGTGTCGGGCCAAACATGGACTAAGATTTGTATGGTGCAATATTTTGAATAAATGATATACACTTCCAATGAGGAAAAAAGTACCATAAAATGTGTTCCAAACCACATGTGCCTAAGTGATCATTGGGTAATAAGTGAAAAGATCATTGTCTCAGACCAAGAGGTTTGTATGACCTTATTATATATACCTTTATGATTTTTAAATGTTTTCAAAATTTTAATGTGGTGTTGCTACTTTATCATGTTTGTAATAGCCATGGATGATATGGCAATGCGGGACATGTCTATGAAAGCAACTACTTTGAAGTTGAGAGATCTTACTAGGAAAGAAAGACTATCTATAGCTAACACTTAATGTGTTTATTGGCCAGATAATTATGTCAAACTTGGATATTTGTGATATAATTATGAATATATAATATGGTATTGAGATCAATTATGCTCTTATATTGTATGAGGCATAAGACATACTTTGATTAGTGTATCAAATGAATCTAAGGTATAGCGAGATTTATGTCCTTATATTTTGAGAAGTTGAGCTGTTGCAAATCCTAAACCGGTGTATAATATTAAGCTCTTGTTAGAATTCTCACTAGTCATACGATTCAACTAAGTTAAAGGGTGTGCTTTTTGGTAAGTATCTTGAACTTGCATTATGTAAAATTATGTTTAATTTCCATTGGTCGTGATATTCATAGTGAAGCTAGCAATAAAGCTACCTTCTTGATCTTTTATATAGTCCACTGCCAATACATAATGAATTTTGAATTGTAGGTTTTTATTAGACTTATGTTGGTGAAGAAGGTTGAGACAATTACCTTTGACTGTAGAAGTGAGATGAGGCATTCAAACATTGAATATACTTGTGAAAAATAAATTGCATGTGGCACGCCCTAGCAGTACCTAGGCACTGACCATTTTGTTCGAATAACCTAGATGCCTTGATGCTATCTATGTGTCGCCTAGGCACCCAAAGAGGGGCTTATGCGCTTCATCTTCTATTTTTTTTTTTTCTTGCTTCATTTATTTGACTCCAATTCTAACAAATCATTTGGAAGGGATGAAAATTAGTTATTTAAACTTATGAAATCAAACAATTGAATTCTGTGAAAATTTCAATTAAACTACTTACTTTTATTCTTGTCAATAGGATCCTCATGCTACACCCAATGGTGTCCACTTGTGTCTCTGCAGGTGACACATGTCCATCAATAATTTTCTATTTATTTAAAAAAAATACTTACTTTTAACCATGGTAAAAATTAGGGTTAATAAAATAGTTTCACTTAAGTAAATAAGTCTTCTCTCCCCCAGCAAACTATCTCCAACACTCTTTTTCTCCCTCAACCGTCTTCTCTTTTCCATTGCAACAAAGATTTCTCCTCTCTATTTATGCCACTGCCATTATCATTGTCATTACCGTCAGAATATTTGGACCACTGATACACATAGAGATTTTAGTATATTAAGTTTTTATATTTTATTTAATTACTTTTTCTAAAATTAAAGATGGGCTTGGAATTATAATCTTTACAACAAACTTGAGATGATTATAACTAATTAACTTTCCTACTAAATGAATGTGAGACTATAAAATAGAAATTAATGTATATGATTATACTAGTAACAAATGAGAAGAAGGGGAGGTGGATTCAATTTTTTCTTCTTTAGGCCTAGGGACTGTTGTGTTGTAAATTGGTTTGGGAAAGTTAGGTTTTAACCCAGTTTTGTCCAATATTTTAAATGGGTTCTATTGAACATTGAATGTAATCTACATTGTGGGTAGATGAGTTTTGTATGTTTAATATCTCATAACCAATTTCGGTGAATGAGATATTAATGCATAAAGTAAGCCACATAAAAATATTAATTATTAAAATATGAAAATGTAAAAATGTGAATAGTCACCATCCCACATAGAAAAATGTGCTAAAATATAACTACTTTATTAAATTCAAGTTGGATACTTGGGTTTGGGCCTAATAGGTAGCAATAGTTTTCAGAAGGGATGGGACCTACACCCTTGTAGTTATGGATCAAAGCCCACATGCGTGCAGTTGGCCTGGGCTTGCACTTGCTTGGCCCATTCGGTATAATATAAAAAAATAAAAAAAAAATATTTCCTTCCTATCTGAACGCAAAAAGTGGATTGATTTAGATGGTAATACGTGGCAATGTGCAGAATCAACTAACAAGGCGAAAAAATGTTCAGTCAATGAAAAGATACCCAGTCAGGACCAAATAGCGCTTATTAGACAGTGGTCCCCACCTAATCAGTGCAGAATAGATGTCACTATCTAGAAGCGTCAAGTGTCTGTCAGTTACTGCATTTTTCAAGAGTTGTGACAATTATATCGACCCCAAAAATTCATCAATTTCACCCAATTCATTCCATTCTTTTTCTTCTTTCTCTCAAGTTTGAAAATATTTTGTGTTTGAAGTTTTTGTGATTTGTAGTACTATTATCAGAATAAGTTAGTCGTTGTATCTTAGCAGACGATTGCCACATTTTATAAGCCCTGTGCGCGGGGCAATTTCATCTTATAAATAAATAGTATAACTCTTACCTTGACATCATATACACTCTACCTAATTTAGTCCATCCATATAATATTACACATACCTATTTTTCCAATAAATTTTAAAATGAAGTTCTTTGTGTAATTCAAAATGTTAGTAACACCTGTTCTATCGATACCAACTCAGAGAGAAATTGAAGAAGTTCATTGGAATAGACTTCAAAAGGTGGTAACAAAAGATGTTGTTCTACCTTACTACCTTGAACCTGGTGAGGTTCTTGTAAGAGGATGCCCCCACTGTAGAGAGGAGGAACAAGATCCTCAAAAGTGTGTAACATTCAATGCATGGAGTCATAGTGACTTCATATGTAAGAACTATGTCCTCAATAGTTTGGACAATATAATGCACAATTTCTATAGTTCAATGAAGCTGTAGGAATAATTTGAGAATAAGTATAAGACAGAAGATTTCGGCTTGAAGAAATTCATAGTCGGCAAGTTTTTAGAATTCAAGATGATGGATTCCAAAACAGTGATGGATCAAGTCTAAGAGCTGCAAATAATATTGCATGATATACATGTTAAAGATATGAAGCTCAGTGAGTCATTTCAGGTAGCTTCCACTATTGAGAAGTCACCACCTCTATGGAAGAACTTTGAAAACTACCTGAAGTATGGTAAGCCAAACAAAAAGACCAAGAATTGCCATCTTCTAAAGAAAGGCAATCAAAATCAAGTGCATGTGACCGAGGATGAGGTATTACCACTTGACATGTCACACCTCATGCTCTCAACAGCTGTGTTTGAAGCTAACTTGGTGAATAACCCAAGAGAAATATGGGTTTATATAGACGCAACATGCCACATCTTCTCATATAAAAAGATATTTCATCTTACATTCTAATCAATGGAAATGAGTTGTAGATGGAAACTCATCAATCTCCAATGTCATCGGACTAAGCAAGTTTGTGTTAAAGATGACCTCGAGTAAGGAGTTAATCCTGATTGATGTGCTACATGTACTAGATACCCAAAAAAACTTGGTTTTCAACTCATTGCTCATCAAAAATGGGTTTAGACTAGTATTTGAGTCTAATAAGTTTGTACTTACTAAAAATGGATAGTTTATAGGAAATGGGTAATTAGACAAAGGTCTTTTTAAGATAAATATAATGATTATACTCCGAAATGTTGAGAGTAATAAAATTATGCTTTCTACTTACTTGATTGAGTATTCTAATTTTTGGCATGTTAGATTAGGACATGTTAATTTTAATACTCTGCGTAGATTGGTAAATTTAAATTTATTGTCTTTGTTTAAAATTAATTCAACACACAAGTGTGACATTTGTGTTGAGGCTAAGATTGCTAAAGCATCGCTCCCTTCGGTGAAAAAGAACACGATACCTTTAGAATTATTTTATAGTAACATATGTGATTTAAAGTTTATACAAACTAGAGGTGGGAAAAAGTATTTTTTACTTTATCGATGATTGCATATGATACTATTATGTGTATCTATTGAGAAGCAAAGATGAGGCCTTAGAAGCTTTCAAAAGCTATAAAAATATTGAGAATCAACTTAGCAAATAAATTAAGATCATTCATAGTGATAAAGATGGAGAGTACAAAGCTCCATTTGAAAAAAATTGCTTAGAGTTTGGCATCATTCATCAAACTATAGCTCCTTATTCACCTCAATCAAATAGTATTGTCGAATGCAAGAATCAAACTTTTAAAGAAATGATGAATGCTACGTTGATAAATTCAGGTTTACCCCAAAATTTATCTGGGGAAGCAATTCTCTCAATTAACAATATTCTTAATAAGATATCACACAAAAGTAGGATAAAACTCCTTATAAATTATGGAAATATCACAAACCTTCCTATAAATACCTTAAAGTGTGAGAATGTTTGGCTAAGGTAGAAGTGCATAAACCAAAATAAATCAAAATTGGGCCCCTCAAGATAATTGATTGCATTTTCATTGAATATGCTATTAATAATAGTACATGTTGATTTCTTGTACACAAATCAACGATTCCCAATGTACATGAAAGTGCAATCCTTTAATAAAGGAATATTATATTTTTTTGGAGGTAACTCCTTACCAAGAAAGGAAAGATGTTAGTTCTCATAAAAGAACTTATGAATCTGCAAATGGTGATCATCAAAGTGATGAATATCAAGATATAGTAAAAGGGTCAAAACAACTAAAATATTTGTTCCAGATTTCCTAACTTATATGTTAGAAAATGAACCAATGATAATAAGTGAGGCATTGTCAAGCCCAAAAGCTTCGTTCTGGAAGGAAGCTATTAATAATGAAATAGAATCCATTATGCAAAATCATACTTGGGAGTTGGTAAATCTCCCACTGGGTAACAAGCCTTTAGGATGCAAATTGATCCTTAGAAGAAAATATAAGGTTGATGGAACTATTGATAAATATAAGGCTAGATTGGTGGTTAAAGAGTTCAAACAAAAGGAAGGCCTTGACTTCTTCGATACATATTCATAACTAACAAGAATTACATCTATTAGAGTACTCATTGCTATTGTCGCACCGCATAACTTTGTGATACATCAAATGGATGTGAAAACATCATTTCTAAATAGTTAATTAGAAGAAGAAATCTACATAAAACAACCAAAGGGCTTGTTGCTCCTGAACATGAGAACAAGATGTTTAAACTCTTAAGTCATTGTATGGAATTAAGCAACTGCCAAAAAAGTAGCATGAGAAGTTTGACAAAATTATGTTGTCAAATGGGTTTGAAATTAATGAGTGTGACAAATGAGTTTTCATAAAAGGCACACTAAATGCTTATGTTATTGTATATCTATACATAGACGACATGCTAATCATGGGTAGTGATCATGATATCATCATGACTATCAATAAATGTTGACAAAATATGTTGATATGAAAGATATGGATATGGCAGATGTTATATTAGGATTAATGATCACTAAAAATTCTTATAGACTTGTCCTATTGTAATTTCATTATATTGACATAGTACTTAAAAAGTTTAATCGTACGACATTTCCCTAGTAAAAACACTAGTGGACTTTAGTTTGCATTTGGCTAAGAATCATGATGAGCCCATATCACTATTAGAATATTCTCAAATAATTGGCAGTTTGATATACATCATGAACTGCACACATTCGGATATTGTATACTCAACCAACAAATTGAGTAAATTTATGAGTAATCTAGGCAATGACCATTGGAAGGCATTAATAAGGGTTCTTAAATACTTAATATTCTCTATAAATTATGAATTACATTATACGAGATATCCAACTATACAAGAAGGGTACAGTGATGCAAATTGGATATTTGAAACAAAAGACTCTAAATCTACTAGTGGTTTTTTTACCATTGGTGGTAGAGCTATATCAGAAAAATCCTCTAAACAAACTTGCTTAGCTCAGCTTACATGGAATCAAAGTTTATAGTGCTAGATAAAGCTGAAAAAGAAGCAGAATGGCTTTGTAATTTCTTAGAGGATATTCCTTGTTGGCTTAAGCTAGTGTCTGCAATTATGATACATTATGATAGCCAGGTGGCTAATGGAAGGGCACAAAGTAGTATGTACAATGGTAGTCTCAACATATACGTCGAAGACATAATACCAATAGGCAGTTGATCTCAAATGGAGTTTTCTACAGTGATTACGTTAATTAAAGGAAAACCTAGCGAATATGTTAACTAAAGACTTAAGTAGAGATCAAGTATACTCCTTATCAAAGAGAATGGGTCTAAAATCATCAAAGTAAAGAATGTTCATAGCGGTAACCTAACATTGTTGATTTGAGATCCCTAGATCTTGGTTTAATGGGATAACTAAGTTATGAATGTTCAAATAAGTACTTGAGAATTATTTCCTACCTATTTTTATGATAAATAAGTGATATTTATTACATGTAGTCAGGTTAAGTTATATGTTGTAATGATTCATATACTATAAAATGGAGTATTGTAGGATACTCTTAATAGAAGATCACCTATATAAGTGTGAAAAATGGCTACTTCACCGAACTCTAATGAATCTAAAATGTTGTTCAGGGCCAAAACGGACACAACCGTGAGAACCAAAAGGTGTTAGGAAAGTTATTATATTGATGTTATTGTCTTGGTTTACACAAACAACTGAATAGTTCAAGACATCACGTCACTGACCAGCCTAGTAAATATGATAGTATTCTACTAAGTAAGGTTCAAAGCCACAAGCTACCACGTCTGATGCAATAGCTTTTTGATTGAACTCTCTACAGTATCTGTAAACTCACATGCATTAATTTTATTTATGTGGAGAATTGTTGGAAATTGGTTCAGAAAAGTATTAATTTGTTTAGACAAATATTTTAAGTAGGTTCCATTTAATAAAAATAAAAATAAATTAATTAAACATACTCTAGGACGCGGGTACATGAAATTAATATATTTAATTTCTCAAAACCAATTTCAGGTATATGAGAAATTAATGCATATAATAAGCTACTTAAAAGCATTAATTGTTGAAATATGAAAATGTGAAAATGTGAAAAGTCACAATCTCACATTGAAAAATATGCTAAAGTATGACCACTTTATTAAGCTCAAGTTGGACACTTGGGTTTGGATCCCAAGGGGTACCAATAGTCTTTGAAAGGGGGGACACCTACATCCTTGTAGATATAAACCAAAGCCAACACACACGCATGCACGACCAGCTAGCTCAGCTGCGATCGATTGGACCTGGGCCTAGGCCTGGGCTTGCTTGCTAGGCCTATCTGGTATAATCTTTTCATACACAAAAATTAGGAATTTTTATCAAATCTTTAATTTATTTTCTTCCAATCTGAACATGACAAGTGCATTGATTTAGATGGTGACACGTGGCGATATGTGGAATCAGCTAATGAGGCAAAAAGACGTCCAATCTGCAAAAAGAAACATAGTCAGCGCCAAATAGTGCCCTATTGGACAGTGATGTCCACCTAGTTAGTGCCGAATAAATGTGGTTGTCAACTCATTGATAGTTATAAATAGACCCCTATAATTCATCATTTTTATCAAATTCATTCCGTTCTTCTCTTTTTTTTTTCTCAAGTCTAAAAATAGAGTTCTAAAATATTCTACTATCAAAAAAGTTAGTCGTTATATTTTGGGAGATGATTGTCAATTTCCGAACAATTTCATCTTAAAGATAAAGAGTATAACTCTTATCTCGACTAAAAGTTTATATATTACTGCTCTACCTAAATTAGTCCAATAACATGATATTACACCTACACTATTTTTCCAACATATTGTGGTGGGGTGGGGTGGGGTGCGGGGTGATATCACTTCATTTACATTTTTTTTGTTTTTTCTTGTTATCCTTTAGAAAGCTTGTGTGTTTGAGATTTTAAATTAATAATGGTAAATATGTCTGATTAGAATTCTAACCCCGACATCAAATTATTTTAAATGGCAAAGTAATATTGTCTAATGAGCTTCAGGATAATAACAAAATCATACGATCATGAGAGTGATATTTTAAATGCACATTTTGCAAGAACAAAGTAATATTGTTGAGTTCAGGATCATGTCTAATGAATTTATCTATTTCAGTCTTGATGTGGTTCGGAAAAGACCACATATTTAATGGGTCTTTTATGGCTCAGAATCTGAGCTGAGTATTCAATGATTACTAGTGATGGATTGATTAGTCTGCTATGAGCTGAGTATTCAATGATTACTAGTGATGGATTGATTAGTCTGCTAAGATGAGATGGTCTAGCCAAGCTGAAGTCGATCAGATCCCTATCGATTTTGGGTGTATTCGAACTGAAGTAGACCAGACCTGCACTTTTGACTTGGGTGTCCGAGCTAGTGTAGTTCAGATCTGCAATATTATAGAGTTGGTATGTCAGACAGTATGTATGAGCTGCATAATATTGAGTAATGAGATCGGATTAAAGATAAAGGTATGTAAATGGGCATTATCAGGGTTCTAGAAAAGGAAATAAATCATTCCATAATTAATAAGTAAGATTTTAGAGGATTGATCATATCTTTTCCTGAGGATTAGTCTTATCCCCACAAGATAGTAGAATTCTTTCTTTATTCAACTATTGTCTATGCATTGCTATAAAAGGAGATGCAAGGTATGGTTTTTTATTTTTGTACACGCACATATATTAAGAAAAAGAGAGATTTAATATTGATTGATCGATTGATTGAAGCTCTTGATTATCTTTACTGACTTGATATGCTGGGCACTCCCCAACACTTTGCAAGTCAATTCAGCGCAAGGCTCGTTCATATTATGGTATTATCATTTAATTAATTTTTTTTTTATTATTGCTGGATTTTTTGGCATCATCATGCTTCATTTTTAGCTGTTTTTGCTATTTTACTTCAGTTTTGGCTTACCAATCGTAAATGTAAATTTACTGGGTCTGGCGTCGTTTAATTTGCTGAAAGGCTTACATTATTGTGCATTTTGCTCTCTAAATCTGAAATCAATATTTTAAACTTATGCTCTGTAACCGCTTTATTTACTTACTCATGGTTCAATATTCAAATTCTGAATAAAATTTTCCTCCTGCAAAATTAATTCTCTTAACATTAAATGTAATTTAATTTAATGTGATCATTGTGCTTCAACACATTTATACTGCAGATATGGTATTTGCTGAGTAATATGTGATTATTTGGTGCCATTGTCCTGATATCTTCTCACTAGGGAAGTAGTTTGAAGTGTGTTCTCATTACTTTTTCTTTTGTCTTATGTTTTATGTTCTAATACGAAAAAATACCTTTTTTTCTGGGATGGTACAAATTCATAATAAATATTTTGAGACACTGAGATAGTTGAAGCCTCCCATCAAAGCAATTGGGAGAGTTATGAGTGATACCTTTTATGGGATCTGTATGTTTGAAAGTGTTGCTCTTTCTTATGAATCTTGAACCTTTGTAATCATGTCCAACCAATCGTTTCAAGTCTTTAAGGAAAAAGAAGGAATAATAATTGAATAAGCAGATGGGCTTGGATTACAATTTGAAGAGGGCCTTGGTATAAGGAGCACCATCACTTCTATGTTTAATTAATACTATATAGAAAGATGGCTTAAATGAATATTCAATCCTGATATAAAATTAGTAAGCAATACACCAGCTTGTTAAATAAAATTAAGTAGAACAGGAGTTGTTAAATAAAATTAAATAGCAGTTCACTAAAAGTTAAAAATAATTTGTAGAACATCAAATTTAGTAAATTTGGTATTATAATATACATATATAATTTAAGTTATAAGAATAACTGAGCAAACTATACTGCTCCATAATGGAGTTTTTTATATGCAATTAATAATAGGGTTTAGAATGGATTTTGAGACAAATTAGTATTAGGTTTGCACACTTTTTAAAAAATATTTTCCATTGTACATTGAGTTGGACAAGTTGAAAAAAGAAATAAAATGTTTATTATAAATATATACAAATATACATATATAAGGTAACAGAAAGTCAAGTCCTTTTCTTTTTTCTTCTAAGTAAGTCTAATCATATTTATTTATTTACCAATTACATAAAGATTCTGATATTGTGATATTATTTATTTATTTATTTATTTTTTGTTATACATATTACTTGCAGATATGATCAAAATTCATTAGTTAGTGCCAATATTGCAAACTGTGGCTTGGAGCAATCTACAGCGGGACAATCATCAATGTCAAAACATATAGAGGTAAATAATAAGTTCATGGTAAATGAATTTGAGTGTAGATTTTCAGTTGGTCAGATAATAACAAATCCTGAGGATGCATATCTTCTAAATACGGGCATGCCAAAGGTTTTAGTGTAAAAAAGAAATAACACGAGTATTTTCATGATAATAGAGAATTTATATAAAGGAATTTGAGTGTTAGTACTAAAAGTAAGCAGTCAATCCACCTAAAAATGTGTGTGTGTGTGTGTGTGTGGGGGGGGGGGGGGGGGAAGGGGGGAATTGGTTGCATGGCAAGGCTTAGAATCGGGTGCAAAAAGAATGAAGGTGGAGAGTGATTATTTTTAACATTGAACATAAACATGACATGGCCATAGCCGATCAAAGATATATGTTAAGATTGGCTCGTAGTATTTCATATGCTAAAGGAGCTAAATTGAAAGCATTGGTAAATGCTGGATTTTCAATAGCTAATACTTATTCTTACATACACAATAATTACACAGGAGGGAAAATGTAGGCTTTCTTAAAAAAGATGGCGTTTATAATTATCTTAATCATTCAGCAAAAGCTCACAGATGATGCTGCTGCTAAAATAATTCAGTATTTTAATAATAAATCAAATGAAGATGCATTGTTCTATCAAGTTAAATTATGATGAGGACTTGGATTAATATTAAATCCCACTTAATTTACTAAAATTAAGTAAACAAAATTAGAAAATTTAATTTCAAATAAAAATGGACAAGTTAAGTGGGATCTATCGTTCCATGCCTACCATCAAAAGTAGAGACATGACGACCGCTACCGCACTTGATCACTGGCCATGAGTCGTGGGGTGATCTTGTGTTGAAAAGTTATGATCTCTACCAAGTATTGAGATAAGTCGTAGGATGGAATCGTTATTATGTAGGCCATGAGTCGTGGGATATCTTGATGCTCTATCTACACTAATGTCTGATGGGTATTGTTTGACACTTAGTACCATATGGGCTCATAAAATTGGGGTATATGGGAAGAGTTGAGGCAAAACAAACTTGAGGGTTATATAGCGATACAATCGTCAAAAAGTTGACTACCGATAGAAATATTTCATGGGCTCATAAAATTGGTGTGTGAAATATTTCCATTGGACCTCAAGCTCACTAGGAAATTTGATTTTCCAAAATTCCATTAGGGGTGATGAAATTTGAAGAAAATAGTGGGAGACATTTAGTATTAAAGACCTTATATTAAATAAATATGTTTTTCCCATAGTTTACTCATTTTTTGCTTCGTGCATGTTTTGTAGATTATTCTACTAAAATGGCAAAGAATCTACTTGCAACAATCCTTGAATAAAATAAATTAACTGGACTTAACTTGTCGATTGGCTAAGAAACCTGAAGATAGTTCTTCAGTCGGAGAAGAGGGCATATGTCCTCTGACACTGCACCTCTTTCGGTTCTATCGGAGGATGTTACTTTAGAGGATTATATAGATTACTTACGTTATGTTAATGACAATCTACAGACTCGATGCTACATAATGGCATCGATATCAAATGAGTTGCAAAGGCAGAACGAGGATCAAGATACTGCTTATGGGGTCTTCATTCACCTACAAGAGTTGTATGGTGAAAGAACTCGACAGATGAGATATCAGATCTCAAAAGAGCTTTTTAAATGTCGTATGACTGAGGGCTCTTCAGTCTATGATTATGGATTGAAGATGATAGCCCTCATTGAAAGGCTGGCTTCCCTTGGAGTCGTTATGGAGAACGAACTCTATACGGACCTTTTGCTGCAGTCTCTGCCTCCATCATTTGACACCTTTGTTGTCAACTTTAACATGCACAATATAGAGACTAGTCTCGTTGAGCTTGTGAATATGTTAAAAACGGCTGAGTCCACCATGAAAAAGGATAATCCGATTCTGCTTGTTGGGTCTTCTTTTGGATCAAAGGCTAAAAAGCCCAAGAAAGGAAAGAAGAAGGAAAGGGTTCATCTAAACCCAACAAGGTGAAGACAAAGGGTGGTGTCAAGAAGGTTTCTTCTCAAGCTAATTACAAGTGTCATTACTCCGGCAAACCAGGGTACTGGAAGAGGAATTGCAAGGAGTATCTTGCAAGCCTGAAGAGTTCAGATATATATTTTGTTGAAGTTAACTTGTCTGTTAACAATACTTCTTGGGTATTAGATACTGATTATGGCTCACATATTTGCAATGATTTGCAAATGATAACAAGAAGTAGGAAGTTGGATGGAGGAGAGACGGTCCATAGGATGGGGAATAAAGCAAGAGTTGTTATATTAGCTATAGGGACCATTAATCTAGCTTTTAGAAATGGTTGTGTAATAGTTTTAAACAATTGTCTTTTTGTTCCGAATATTATTAAGAACATTATCTCTATTCCAGTTTTGGATAGAGAATGTTTTAAATTTACCATTGAGAGTGGAAATTGTTTCATTTTCAAACGTTATGATTTTATCTATTCTGGTTTTTTGACGAATTGTTTATATACTGTTACTCCCCATAACCCCATTTTCAAAATTCAACAAAATAAAAAAAAATAGATAATCATAGTTTCATGACCTGTGGTACGCAAGATTAGGACATATTTTTGAAAAAAAGATTAACAAATTGGCACAATTGCTTGATCTAAAGAAAGAGCAAGAACTGCCAATATGTGAATTCTGCCTCAAAGGAAAGATGACCAAATCTCCATTTATTGGACAAGTGGAGTGAGCCAAGCATCTATTAGATTTGATCCATACAGATGTATGTGGACCACTAAGTGTTAGTGCCTTGACTTTCATAAGAACCCGAATGAATCATGTGTCTACAAGAAGGTCAGTGGGAGTGCAGTTACATTTGTTGTGCTCTACGTTGATGACATCCTACTTATTGGAATGATGTAGGGATGTTGCAGTCAACGAGGACTTGATTATCTAAGCAATTTTCCATGAAGGACTTGGGAGATGTATCTTTTATCTTAGGGATAAAGATCTATACAGATAGATCCAGAAAGATGATCGGACTATCCCAATCCATATACATAGACAAAGTGCTAAAAAGGTTTATCATGGAGGAATCCTAGAGAGGATTCTTGCCTATGAGTCATAGAGTTTCACTCTCTAAGGTTATGTCTCCTAAGACACCTGAAGAGAGAGAAACGATGGCTCACATACCTTATGCTTCTACAATAGGGAGCATAATATATGCAATATTATGTACAAGTCTTGATATAGCACATGCATTGAGTCTCACGAGCAGATATCAGTCCAATACAAGGGAAGAACACTGGAAAGCCGTGAAGATAATCCTTAAGTACTTAAGAAGGACTAAGGATATCTTTCTGATATATGGCAATGGAGAACTAAAACTGGATGGATACATAGACTCTAGTTTTCAGTCCGATATAGATGACTCAAAGTCCATGTCTGGATACATATTCAGTCTGAATAGTGGTGCGGTCAGTTGGAAAAATTCCAAGTAAGAGACGACTGTAGACTCCACCACCGAAACTAAATATATTGCTGCATCAGATGCAACAAAAAAATCTAATTGGATAAGTATGTGATAACAATGGAGCCATTGTGCAAGCAAAAGAGTCAAGATCTCATCAAAGATCCAAGCATATAATGAGATGATATCACTTAATCAGAGAGATCATTGGTAGAGGTGATGTCATTGTAGATTGAGTTACCTCAGCAAAAAATGTAGTAGATTAGCATAGAAGATATTCGATGGACATCTTGAGAAGATAGACCTTAGATATATGGGCAATTGGAGCTAGGGCAAGTGGGAGATTGTTAGAGTAGAATGTCCAACGTCCCATTTAGATTGGGTGTATTGTACTTTTTTTTCTTTTGTAAAGACAATCTTATTGAGAATCATATTAATAAAAAAGTATTTTCTTTATCTTATGTATTGCATCTTCTATTTTTGCACATTAGATAAAGTCCTTAGACCAAATTTAGCTACGGGGCATGGTTGCGCATATAATGGTGATCATGGAACATACCTCTGAGACTTTGGTTAAATAAGTTTTGAGTCGAGAGTTTTTTAAGATGGGATATCAAATAGCTCAGTAAAACTCGCACATATGATGTATGCTCATGAGACGAGGATGTCACATTTCATTGGCATTAGCATAGAGACGCAAGTGCATGTATGTGGGTGCTTATTAGGGAACAAGTACACTGAACATGACCCGCAAGAAATTCTTAGTTGGAGGCTTTGCCTGTCAAAATAAGAATTTCTATATTGTGATAGTACATGGCTAGTCCTCGGACTTGAGGCACGATGGTAGCCTTGTGTACATCCTACGACACTTTGATATATCTTCTGATTACTTGACAATCACAAAGGGGGTATGTTGGGTGTTGCACTGATGTTCATGGAGGTTTGTCAGTAGCCAATATAGAATTCGACACTTGTCTTTTTAAACAATGGAATCTCCTAGGTTTTTATAGTTTGTGATTCAAAGACCTTGGCCAAGGCAGGATAAATCATGATTCATCAAGAATCATTGGAACTTGAAATGGAATCACAGTTATTGTGTCATTTAGAATTTCGACTTATAATCCATGCCCTAGATTCAATCGGGAGATTTGTTATCCAAAGGACCGTACGTGTATGGTACCGCAACTGAAATAGGTTTACTCGCTATTTCACCTAAGACTAGTTTGCCATGATTACTTGCTAGGTATTTTCATAAATAGTGAGGTTCTTGAAATTAAGGAGTTGATTCCAAGCGGATTAATTAATTAGAATAATTGTTATTCATAAGTTGCAAATATTGCAAGTCCGCTACTAATTTAGTAGTGAACCTAAGAGGGTCACACATCTTTATGAAAAGTAACATTTCTAATTTTAGAATTTATCCAATGGTTGGAAATTAATTAATTAATTAAGGGTTCTATTTAATTTAATGATTAAATTAAATTATTTAATTAATAATTTGATTATTTAATTGGACCTAATTTGATTAGGAAGCCCAATTGGAGTAAATTAAATTAATCAATTGAATTGATTAAATTAGGATTGAATCAATTGGATTGATTTGTGGATTTTTTAGTCCAGGCCCAAAAATTAATGTGGACCACTTAAGAAGCCCATTAAAATATTAAGAGAATAAATTAAATAAATATAATTTATTTAATTAACATATTTATAGATAAATAAATATAGTGACCGATTTTATGGGATAAAATCGACCACTAAGATTTAATTTATATAAATATAATTATTGTATATATATGATATATATCTATCTTTATATTATTTGAAAAGTTCAAATTAATATCAACAATGTATGGCAATAATTTTGATGATTAATGATAAGTGCATATTTTGACATATTTTTGTATCAAATCCTTTATACTTTTCTTACTTTATTCTTATTAATATTATTGTTTTATTAATATTTTGTGTTAGGAAATAAATTGAAGCATATTTCCAAACTTGTGTAGTTTTTGTAATTTGAGCATAACTTCATGATCAAAAGTCATATGGACCTTAATCTTATTTCATTTGAAATCCAAGAGATAAAAGTACAACTTTTTAGTTGGAAGCTCAGCCCAATTCAGTTTTTATGATAGCAGAAAATTCATCCAAATAGTTGCACAAAATGGATCACCAAAATTCGGATCAGAGTTCAGCCCAGTATTGACTTATTTTACCAATTGGGTTATGTATCTTGAGACCGAATTTATTTTGGACTAAAATTCGGATATGTTATATCCAAGAGGTAAATAAACAAGTTTTCTGAAGACAAGATGGTGTGAAAATATGTTGAAATGGTAAAAACATAGGCTGCAAGTTGCTGCTGCTGTTAAAAGGAGGCTCTTGGACATGACTCGGTAATTTGACCATATCTCCTTCATCCGACCACCAAATTTGACAAAAGATATATGAAAATATATCAGCGCCGAAAGATCTACAATTTTAATTCTTCACATATCTTCAAAATCTGGTTTTAGCTAACACAAAAATGTAATTGAATTCAGTAGATGAGAAATTTGTGTAACAACTTACCAACTCTTGGCAACTAGCATACCACTTGATTAACCCCTCCATTATTTGTTTGGCCTCTAGCTTACTCCAAGTACTATAAATAGGCCATGTATTAAGCATGTAAGAGGAGTGGGTAGAGGGTTTCTTTAGACTAAGTTATCTAGTTTGTATATTTTCTAGTATTGTAAGTTTTCTTGTAGTAATAGAAATGCATTCTCTTGTTTCTCTTATATTTTTAGTCTTTACTACTTTTACTATGTCTTTCTAAATTTCATTTTGTTAAGGAAAAATGGTGAATCTCTTGATGGAGGAAGAGAAATGGTTATAAGGGTAGAAATTGTTTAAGTATGTTATATTATTATTTTTATTTTTGATCTAAACCCTACTTGTTTTGTGGTGATTCTTGATTTATGTATCTCCAATGGCACAACAAATACTTGGGTTCATTTAGCTTATTGTATGGTTTTACCCCACCGACTGCTAATGTGAAACATTGATTGTTGTTGACGAAGGTGTGCATAAATGCTTGATCCCATAAATAAGTGTTGGCGTTAAGAGATAATTTGCAATAGTAAGACAATATCATGATTACCTTATTGCATGAGTTACTTGATAATATCTTCCATTGGAACCTTCATTATGTATGGATTCCAATTGTGGCAATTAATAGAGGTAAAAAGAATAAATAACAATTTTTCTATCCAAAACTCAAGAGTGGATCCCTAATCCTCAATACTTTTATTACTTCGGTTTTTCTTTAGTTACATCATACATTAATTGTTCATATATTTTGACTCACATAAACTCCATCTTTTTATAAATATAAACTTGAATTCTTCAAACAACTTCCCTATGGATCGACCTCAGACTCACGAGAAATTTATTACTTACTACAACCTACACTTGGGTTTGCAACCTTAAAGTTGTAGCAAGTTTTTGGCGCCGTTGTCGGGGAAGGCAAGGTAAGTATTCAGGTTTGTTAATATTTTTCCTTTGTAAATATAGTTTATTTATTTTCTTTATGGATATATGATCATATGGTATCGTAGTCGTAATTCTCGACGTTTAGTAATAAATAATTCCGAAACTTTGTTTAGAAATTTGTTTGAATCATCTCCACACACTTTCACCATGGCTGAAAATGAAAGTGTCCAGGATGAAAATGAGAATCAACATGTGCGTACCATGCATTATTACTTGCAACCTCCTCGAAATTCTTCTCCTTCTTGTTTCATTTTTCCTCTAAATGCAAATAATTTTCAATTCAAGTCAGGTATGATCCCTTTACTTCCTAATTTTCATGGTTTAGACTCTGAAAGCCCTTACTTGCATTTAAAAGAATTTGATGAAGTATGTACCACTTTTGATGATCAAACTTGCACAAATGAGATTGTTAAGCTCAAATTATTTCCTTTTTCTTTAAAAGATAAAGCAAAAAATTGGCTTAATTCTTTAAAACCTAGGTCAATTGGCACTTGGCAAGAAATGCAAGCTAAATTCTTGAAAACAATTCTTTCCAACTCATAAAACTAATGCTTTGAAAAGACAAATTCAAATTTTTTCTCAAAATTCGAATGAAGCTTTCTTTCAATGTTGGGAAAGATTTAAAGATTTGTTGAATTCATGCCCACATCATGGTTTTGAAAAATGACGCTTAATTAGTTTCTTTTATGAAGGTTTAACTCCTGAAACAAAACAATTTGTTGAAACAATGTGTAATGGTGAGTTTCTTGATAACGAACCTTATGAAACCCTAGAATAACTAGATCATTTGGCAGAAAACTCTCAATCATGACATAGTGTTAATTCTTCCGAAGGTTCTATTAGATCTAATCTTGCTAATAGTAATAAAGAAAAATATTACTTTAGCCAAGAAGATGATCTAAATGCTAGGCTTGGTAGTTTAACAAGAAAAGTTGAAGCCATGGAACTTAAAAAAGTAAAGGAAAGCAAATATGTGCAAGAGGAAGAAGTTTGTAGCAATTGTGAACTTTTGGGGCACTCCACCAATGAATGTCCAAACATTCCAGTACAAGCAAATTTTATGAACACATTCAAAAAACCTTTCCATTCTCTATATTCTGAAACTTACAATCCACAATGGAGAAATCATCCCAATTTCAGTTGGCGAGATCATAATCGTGCCCAACCACTGCATTCACAAAAACCACCAAACTTTCATTCTTATTCAGCTCCACATACAAAATCCATTGAGGATACTTTGCAAGCATTTATGCATGAACAAACAAACATCAATAATCAGACTTCAAGCTATCGATGTGATAAGAAGCACACTGACAACTTCTTTGCGTACTCATGAAAAAGGTAAATTTTCTGCTCAACCTCAACCTAATCCTTCCACTCAGTGTCATGTTTCTTCTTCAGGTGAAAATGCAGTCAATGAAGCTAATTCAGTTACAACTATTTGGAATGGAAAAGTTATTGACAAGACTATTCATCCCAAGGAGAAAGTTTCTAATCCACCTCCATAAATGAAAAATGAAAATAGTCTTGATGACGAAGGTAAGTTTGAAGAAGATAAGTATGAAAATGATGAAAAAAAAAATATTTACCTCCACACCATTTTCTCAAAGATTGCAAGCAACTCAAAAATTGAACTCAAATGCTGAAATTTTTGAAATTTTTAAACAAGTCAAGATTAATATTCCATTATTGGATGCAATCAACAAGTTCCACCTTATGCCAAATTTTTGAAAGATTTGTGTGCAATCAAAAGAAAATATCATGTACAAAAGAAGGCATTTTTAACTGAAAGTGTTAGTTCAATCATTCAACAATTCACTCCATCCAAGTACAAAGATCCAGGTTGTCCAACCATTTTATGTATCATAGGAAACACTAGAATAGAGCGTGCTTTGCTTGATCTTGGTGCTAGTGTAAATCTTCTACCTTTCTTAATTTATGAATAGTTAGGTTTGGAAGAACTTAAAACAACTTCTGTTGTACTCCAACCAGCTGACCGTTCGATTAAAGTTCTAAAGGGAATAGTAGAAGATGTGTTGGTACAAATTGATAAGTTTTACTTGCAGTTGATTTCATTATTTTGGACACAGAGCCCGTTGTACAAACACATACACAAATTCCTATCATTTTGGGTCGTCTTTTCTTACAACTTCAAATGCTTTGATCAATTGTAGAAATGGTATTTTGAAGTTATCATTTGGAAATATGACTTTGGAACTAAATGTGTTTAATGTTTGTATGCAACCTGCAGAAGATATCGAAGTACATGAAGTGGATTCAATTGAGGAACTTGTTCATGAATACTTTACTACTACTAACTCTTCAGATTCTTTGGAGACTTGTTTTGAAAGTGAAAGTATTTGCAAAAAGGCACACACACACTAATACTATCTCTGAATTTTTGTCAATTAATTTGAAATACTCTTTGAATGAGACTTTTCCAGTAATAATTTTTCCAAACTCGATGCATCTCAAGAAGGTAAGTTGATCGAAACTCTGAAAATGCATAAGAATGCTTTAGGATGGACCATTGCTGATATTAAAGGTATTAATCCTTTCATTTGCACACATAACATCTATCTAGAGGAAAATGCTAAACCTTCTAGAGAAATGCAACGAAGGCTAAATCCTAATATGAAAGAAGTAGTGAGAAATGAAGTCATTAAACTCTTAGATAATGGAATCATTTATTCTATTTCTGATAGAAAATGGGTAAGTCCTACTTAAGTTATTCCTAAGAAATATGGAGTTACTGTAGTAAAGAATGAGAATGATGAATTAATTCCAACTAGGACTGTTACTGGTTGGCGAATGTGCATTGACTATAGAAAACTCAACTCAGTTACTAGAAAAGATCATTTTCCATTACCTTTCATGGATCAAATTTTAGAAAGAGTTGCAAGACACGAATTTTATTGCTTTTTAGATGGATATTCTAGGTATAATCAAATTGCAATTGCACTTGAAGATCAAGAGAAAACAACTTTTACATGTCATTTTGGAACTTTTGCATATCGAAGGATGCCTTTTGGATTATGTAATGCACCAGCTACATTCCAACGATGCATGCTTAGTATTTTTAGTGACATGGTTGAACGTTTTCTTGAAGTTTTCATGGATGATTTTTCTATTTTTGGTAATTCATTTGATGATTGTTTATCTAATTTAGAAAAGGTTTTGATCAGGTGTGAAGAAAAGAATCTTGTGCTCAATTGGGAGAAATGTCACTTCATGGTAACAACTGGTATTGTTCTTGGACACATTATATCATCAGAAGATATTGAGGTTGACAAATCTAAAATTGAGTTAATTGCCAATTTGCCAACACCAAAGACTGTGAAGGAAGTTAGATCATTTTTAGGACATGCTGGTTTTTATAGAAGATTTATCAAAGATTTTAGTATAATATCTAAACATTTGTGTAATCTTCTAACAAAAGACACTATTTTTGAATGGACTGAAAACTATGAAAATGCGTTTGTTAAGCTTAAAAGCATGCTTATGTCTGCTCCAATCATGCAGCCTCCAGATTGGACTTTACCTTTTGAAATAATGTGTGATGCTAGTGATTATGTTGTTGGAGTTGTCTTGGACAAAGAAAAGATAAAAAACCATATGTTATTTATTATGCAAGTAAAACTTTAAATGGTGTTCAATTGAATTATACAACTACTGAAAAAGAATTACTTGTTGTAGTTTTTGCATTGGACAAATTTCGATCTTATCTTGTTGGCTCACCAATTGTTGTTTTCAGTGATCATGCAGCTTTGAAATATCTTTTTGTTAAAAAAAGATGCTAAACCAAGACTTATTAGGTGGATTCTCTTACTCTAGGAATTTAATGTTACTATTCGAGATAAAAAGGAAGTAGAGAATGTAGTGGCTGATCATTTATCGAGACTTGTTTGTGATGACTCATTTCAAACCACACCTATTAATGACACTTTCCCTAATGAAAACTATTTAATGTTTCTATTTTACTTTGGTTTGCTGACATTGTTAATTTTCTTGTGACAGGAAAGATGTCATCGCATTGGAACTCTCAAGATAAAAAGAAGTTTTTGATTGAGGTTAAAAAAATTTATTGGGATGATCCATACTTATTCAAATATTATCCGGATCAAATCTTTCAAAGATGTGTGCCTAACAATGAGATAGGTAATATTGTCAAATTTTGTCATTCAGAAGCATGTGGTGGTCATTTTTCTGTAAAGAAAACTACTGCAAAAATCTTGCAATGTGGATTTTATTGGCCAACTCTTTTCAAAGACACTTACACTTTCTGCAAAAATTGCGAAAATTGTCAAAAGTTAGGGTCCCTTTCAAAGAGAAATATGATGCCCCTACACCCTATCCCAGTGATTGAAATCTTTGACTGTTGGGGTATTGATTTTATGGGGCCATTTCCATTATCATTTGGTTTTCTTTACATATTGGTTGCCATAGATTATGTTTCAAAATGGATCGAGGCAATTCCTTGTCGAAATAATGATCACAAAATAGTGATAAAATTTTTGAAAGAAAATATTTTAAGTCGATTTGGAATTCCTAGATCTATTATCAGTGATGGGGGAAAATATTTTTGTAACAAAGTTTTTGAAACTTTAATGAGAAAATATGGAATCATACATAAAGTTGCAACCTCTCATCACTTCAGATAAATGGACAAGTTGAACTTGCAAATAGGGAGATAAAACAAATTTTAGAGAAAACAGTTAACCCAAACCGTAAGATTGGTCTCTTAGACTTACCGATACACTTTGGTATATAGAACTGCTTTCAAAACATCATTAGGTATGTCTCCTTATAGGATAGTTTATGAAAACCTTGTCATTTACCTGTTGAATTTGAACATAAAGCTTATTGGGCAATCAAAATGTTTAACTTTAACCTTGATGAATCTTCAAAATTGCGCAAATTGCAATTAATGAATTTCAAGAACTGAGAAATGATGCATATGAGAATTCTAAAATTTATAAAGCAAGAATCAAAGATTTTCATGATAATAAAATTTCAAGAAATTTTTTGAGGTTGGTCAAAAGGTTTTGCTTTATAATTCTCATTGCATTTGTTTCCTAGAAAATTGAGATCAAGGTGGAGTGGTCCTTTTGTTGTAAAAAAAGTATATCCTTATGGGGCAATTGACATTGAGAATCCTATAAATGGTAACATATTCAAAGTAAATGGACAAAAAGTTAAACCATTTTTAGAAAATTAATTTTTACAAGAGGAAATTATTTTTCTTTCTAACCCTTGTTATGATTAATGTTGTATATATCATTTTCTCTAATATTTTTTTTTTCTTTTCCCGATTAAATGGCGGATAATGGTACTCCGTGGGACTTGTCAGTTTCCCAAATAATTGAAATCTTTGTACAAATTTTCTTTGCTTTTCATTCTCTTTTCTTATTCTTTTCAAAATGGGTGACATTTTTATAACTCTCATGAAGTGATTTTCTTTCTTCCTAAAAATGTAATTTTGAAAATTTATAAAATCAGGATTGAAAGATTGAGGATGCTTATGCACAAGGGCATCCCGGAGGACATACGATGGATAATTGAAGCAAAGGTAAGGGCAGGTGAGTTTTCACATGAGTTTCCAAATTTGCTTACTAGATACATGTCTGGTTTTGGTAAAAGCACATATTCAAAAAAAACGAAGGGCGAAAAAAATAAAATTTGTCATATTGTGCTAGATGGACTTGCAACACAAAGTGTCGTTCTTTAGGAATGGTCTCTAAAAATCGAGAAGATAAACTTAAATTCATTATGGATGGATGAGTAAGGAGTCTTTAGATCACATTATATTGACTCTTGAGACGCATTCATGTGGATTGGTACAACGTGCAATTCTTGATTTATGGGATTATTTTTGAAATGAATATGAGCTTTATAGTCTTAGGAATCTGACATTAAAAGACCATGTTTGCCAGTTTATAAGAAAACTGGATGGGAAGCATATCCTCGACCCATAGAGGGCGTTTAAGCCATTATTGGATATAAAATCAGAGGAAGATGTGAGCCACAATCACAACTACATGTACATACACGTGTTAGTAGGTATTTTTAAATTTCGTATGTGTCCTTATTTTCAATCTTTTTGACAAAAGAAAAAGACATGCAATAAATGCATTACCTGTTCACACCTCAATAAATATCACCGTACTCACTCTATTTTTGCACAACTTATTTTCAAAAGGAAAAAAAAATAAAAAAAAATGAAAGTTTCTTCAACTCACAAATTTAATTCTATTTGTATTTTTTGTGGATCCAATCTAAGAAAAAATTGTGAGTTTATAGGGGTAGCCAATAACCTTGGTAGAACTTTAGCAGAAAGAAAAATTCATTTAGTGTATGGGGGAGGCAGTTTGGGGTTAATGGAGAGTGTTGCTATTTCTGCTTATGTAGGAGGTGTTAAAGTTTGGGAGTTATCCCAAAATCTTTAACAGTATAGAATATCACAGGTATGATAATTAGAGATGAGCTAAAAGTATCACATATTCAGGACAGAATGCCTAACATGTTAAACAATGCGGATGCATTCATCATTCTACCTGGCTGTTTTGGTACACTGGAGGAATTATTCCAAGTTGTCTCTTGAGCACAACTTAACATTCACCAAAAACCTATAGGTATTCTTAATGTCAATGGTTTTTATGATGGTTTGCTATCTTTTGTAGGTCATGCTATGAAAAAAGATTTTATTTCAACTTCTGCGAGAAGAATCATCATTTCTGCTCTGACACCTGACCAGCTGATTGATCAACTTGTAGCATATGTGCCAGAACCTGATCCAGCCTTGGCCAATGTGGATTGGTCCAACAAGAACAATGGTCAAAAATGCAAATTGAATTTGACTCTCAGTCTGTAATACTTATTGTTAATGATTTTATCTAATAGTATGTTTTTTTTTGTTTCAGTTTTAGGTGATATCTTTCAAACTCAACTTTCTTATCTATTTTTGACATTGGGGTAATGTCTCGATTAGGTTGGGGGGAGGAATAATTGATATCATGACTTGTATGTTCAATGTGTGTTTTTCTAGTATTTAAAAAAAATAAAAAAATCAAGCCTATTTTTTTTAAGAGGTCCGTTGAAAGCATGAAAAAAGGTGGCTGAGTAAAGGGTAATTGTAATACTCTTGAGATGCATCCCTATTTTTGCATGACATGACAGGTTTGTGAAGTTTTTAACAAATGTTTATGAATTACCAATTATTTTTTTGAGTCGTAGAGGTTCTTCCAACTTCAATGATTAAAATTAAGCATGAATAATATGGTTTGATTGATGACGGGTGTTGTTTTGGCTTTGATGTTGTTATTTGGTTAATATATTTTTGCGATAATTATACTCAAATTTTATTTTGTACAAATAGTTATGTTATTTAGTGTGAAGACAATCATGTCAAAATAGATAGTTCTTATGCCTTGCTCTAATCATCACTTGAATTTTCAACATGTTAGGGGTTGAGTATTAGAACTTTTACTTTTGGTCCGTCGAGGCGAACGACTCATAGTGCACCACTGGAAAAATGATTAAGGCATTAGGCTTTCTAGCACCATTGTCAAATCAGCTTGTTCCCTATATGATGTTTCAAGAAAACATCCCACTACTAAACCACTTTGAGCCTTACAATAATTAATTTTTTTATAACCATATCTTTTTACCTAACCTAAATACACTATTATCCAACCTTTGTTCTTAAAAATGATTGGAGTTTAAGAGACATTCAATTGACAGTTTGAACTTACAAAAGAAATTCAGGTTGGAATAGAAGATAAGTGTGTGGGGGGGTTTAAAAGAAAAAAAAAAGAAAAAAAAAAGAAAAAAAAGAAAAAAAAGAAAAAACAATAATAATAAAAAAAAATAGAAGAAAAAAATTTCAAAGTGCTACAAGTTGCAACTAAAAATGAGATGTTGGAAGATGAATAAGAGGGGTCCAATTCAATAACAATAGACCCCAGTGTGAAATTTGTGGAGTTTGAGAATTCTTCATCGATAAATTCTCTGTCTTTAATTCCATGAAGTTTTTAGAATCTTTGTTGCATCCTATCCTTTTATTTCTTAGCTACATCACCACCTTTGGCCCCATTACAACCTTTGTTGAAGACCTTTTGATTTCGTGTGGTGCCTTCAGTGTAGTGGAGATTTGCACCAAAGAAAGAGCCTATGATGTTTAACTTTTCTGTTAGAGATTGGGTGATGGTTTTTGTAAGGTTTTATGAGAATTCACTTATTTGAAGCATGCATAGTTTCATCACTATTGACATTAACTGTTCACACACACACTTGAGTATGCTTATTGTGGAAATGTATTGATTTTTGAATGACTAAGAGTTAAAGTCAACACTTGTTTGATTTTATTTCCATATTACTTTGTTGCTTCATGAGAATAAAAGTTGGAAGATAGTTATTATAGGTGTTTGTAGGTATCACTACTGGAAACCTTTCACAAGACTATATATTTTTGTATCAAATCCTTTATACTTTTCTTGTTTTGTTCTTGTTAATATTATTGTTTTATTAATGTTTTATGTTAGGGAATAAATGAAAGCATGTTTCCAAACTTGTACAGTTTTTGTAATTTGAACATAACTTCATGATCAAAAGCCCAATAAACCTAAAGCTTATTTCATTTGAAAGCCAAGAGATAGGGGTACAACTTTTCTATTGGAAGTTCAACCCAATTTAGTCTTGATGATAGTAGAAAATTCGTCCAAATAGTTTCACAAAAATAGATCACCAAAATTCAAATCAGAGTTCAGCCCAGTATTGACTTATTTTACCAATTTGGTTATATATCTTGAGACCGAATTTATTTTGGGCTAAAATTCGGATATGTTATATCCAAGAGGTAAATAAACAAGTTTTCTGAAGACAAGATGGTGTGAAAATGTGTTGAAATGATAAAAACATAGGCTGCAATTTGATGTTGCTGTTAAAGGGCGGCTCTTGAATATAACTCGGTAATTTGACCATATCTCCTTCATCCGACCGCCAAATTTGACAAAAGATATATAAAAATATATTAGCACTAAAAGATCTGCAATTTTGATTCTTCACATATCTTCAAGTTCTAGTTGTAGCTAACACAAAAATGCAATTTAATTCAATAGATGAGAAATTTGTGTAACAACTTACCAACTCTTGGCAACTAGCATACCACTTGATTAACCCTTCCATTATTTATTTGGCATCTAGATTACTCCAAGTACTATAAATAGGCCATGTATTAAGCTTGTAAGAGGAGGGGGGTAGAGGGTTTATTTAGGCTAAGTTATCTAGTTTGTATGTTTTCTAGTATTGTAAGTTTTCTTGTAGTAATAGAAATGCATTCTCTAGTTTCTCTTATATTTTTAGTCTTTGCTACTTTTATTATGTCTTTCTAAATTTCATTTTGTTGAGGAAAAAGGGTGAATCTCTTGATGGAGGAAGAGAAATGGTTATAAGAGTAGAAATTGTTTAAGTACGTTGTATTATTATTTTTATTTTTGATCTAAACCCTACTTGTTTTGTGGTGATTCTTGATTTATGTATCTTCAATGGCACAACAAATACTTAGGTTCATTTAGCTTATTGTATGGTTTTACCCCACCGACTGCTAATGTGAAACCTTAATTTGTTGTTCACGAAGGTGTGCATAAATGCTTGATCCCATAAATAAGTATTGGCATTAAGAGATAATTTGCAATAGTAAGATAATATCATGATTACCTTATTGCATGAGTTACTTAATAATATCTTCCCATTGGAGCCTTCATTATGTATGGATTCCAATTGTGGCAATTAATAGAGGTAAAAAGAATAAATAACCATTACTCTATCCAAAACTCAAGAGTGGATCCCTAATCCTCAGTACTTTTATTATTTCGATTTTTCTTTAGTTACATCATACATTAATTGTTCATATATTTTGATTCACATAAACTCCATTTTTTTAGAAATATAAACTTGAATTCTTCAAACAAATTTCCTGTGGATCGACCTCAGACTCACGAGAAATTTATTACTTACTACAACCTGCACTTGGATTTGCAATCTTAAAGTTGTAGCAATTAATGTAGTTTCAAATTAGTCCACATACAATAGGAGAGAGAAATGAAAAGTGTTTTTGGAAGATTTGGAATCCTTCCAAGATAAAACTTTGAACTAGTTCAAAATTATCAAACTCTCCAAGAGTTGGAGAATAATCAAATTTTCAGCCCTATAAATAGTTATGGCCGAAAAATACACATAATAATTAAGAAAATTTAAGCAAAAATTATTTTGTGTAAGTCTTCTATTTTTCTCTACAAGAAAAAGAAAAAAAGAAAAGTGTTTTCTTGTAATCTTGATTTTCTTGTTATATAAAAGAAAAATCAGTTTCTTGTTATTCTCTTCATATTATTGTTTCAAAAACTTAAAAAATCAATCTTTATTATTCTTGAAAATTTACTCTAGTTCTAGATTAGTAAATAATTAAAAGGATACTAGCGAATCATTTTGATTGGTATTGTTCTTTCGTATTGTGGACCTGATAGAGGGAAGACACTTGGATCCCTGTGAGTTTTAAAAGTTCATGATAAGCAATTGATTGTTTCATTCCCTATAACAACCGGAGTACACGGAAGGTATAATCCGAATTTTATATTTATTTATATATTCACTTGAATAAGTGTGATCGTTAAAATCGCTTTCGAATCAAATGAGTTAAATTTATGTTTGATAAAATTTTAATTTTTTGCTGCGTATACTCCTACAATTATAGCTATTCCAATATTAGAAGCAAAAAGTTGGTGAGGGATCAAGGGTGTTGTTTCAAATTTAAATGCTTTACTTGATAGTTTGAGTATGATCATCTGACTCAATGTATTGGTGATATGGGGTTAGAAGATTCCAAAGTTAGAAATTTGGATACTATTTAAGAAAATAACATTTTATTTACAAGCATGTGCTCAAATCTCTTTATGTGAAGTAAAAGGAGTTAATAATATTAGCTTGCCAAACCATTGGTATTCAAAAAGCAAAGAGGAAACGGAAAATGTTGAATCTTCCAAGTAAGTTTTCAAATATTGTTACACAATACTTTCATTTTGCTTTATTAGAAATATTCTTTTTTTTTTGAATTTTTTTTTTTTGAATTTTTTAAGAAGACTACAAAAAGCACAAAAAAAGAAAAGTACAAAAATCCCAAATACCTAAAAATGCACATCCATCACAAGAGGCTACCAATGCTCTCCCCTCACAAGGAGCTACTAGTGCACAACCGTTGCAATATGCTATTGTTCATCATTTCTCAGGGATCCGAATTGGCTCCCAATGTGGTGGACATCAACCTCATTGGTTGCATCATATGCCATCTCCCTAGTTTACATAAATATATTTGACATCTTATACATATTGTCATTGGGTATCCAGGGACATGACCCAATTTATAATTTTGGTCAATTTTCTCCTAACATGTTACAATATTGGAATCCTAATTCATCACATGTATTAATGTATTAAGGTATCTCTGCATGTTTTACCTCATTTTTAAATTGTGTATTATTTCCACAGGAATAATTTAATACCAAAAAGAGGCCACCTAATTTCCATTAGGATCTTTTCTTATCTTGGGTTTTTTATTACAACTCGTTTGTTGATTTTAGGTTGAAGAATTTTGAATTGCCCCTTTTACAGATTCTTAGCATTTATTAATAGTGTGCAATTATATTGCTCTTTCTGGACACCTCCGTTTAGAATTGAGGCTGGTTGTCATTTCAGAATATAAAATTGATTTAATTGATTTGGCAAATGGCAATGTCAAACACCTCTACTTTTCCTTCGCCCACCAAATCAATTTCAATAGTCATAAGCTCTATCACAAGGGCCGAACCTATCATGAATAATCTGAATGGAAAATGAAGAACCAACTAGTAAAAATATTTCATTAGAATGTGAAACAGGAGCCAAAAAGCATGGATTACATATGAAGTTGAGCAAGTGTATGATTGTGAAAAAATGGATTTTCTCCCATAGAAAATCAATGAATTTCTCTCCACTCTGATTTCTGTCAACTCAAAATCTGTCTTAAGAAATCAATATCCACCTGTTTTTTATTGATTAAGGCAACCATGTCACTGCAGTGCAATTTAATAACTGTGTATTTTAAATCAAAATCTAATATACGTGTTCTGAAGCTTTACAGAAAACTCTATTCATCATAAGGTCACAAAGCTCTAATTCTTGAATCGACCTACTTGACTAACATGTATACAGTGTATCTCCTTTATTTTAAGGCCATCCAATCTAATTATTTAGGGAGAGGAGCTCAAGTTACCCATTTTATTTGATACACCATGTTCAAATGCCCTTATTAATCAGTCATTCTATATGATGTAACTCTTTATTTTGCACTGATATTATCTACTGCCTTGCAAGATCATGAGTTGTGTAATTTTGTACTCATTAAAAATTGGTATTGAAAATTGAGTTTTGACCCAATTTTGACCAATAAACTAAATGAATTATATTTTATAAAAATAGATATAAGTTGTTTAAATATAATATACGCCGTGAGTAGATAAATTTAATATATTTGATTTCTCATAATCAATTTTGAGTGAATGAGAAATTAACGGATAAAGTAAGCTAATTAAATAAATAGTTGAATATGAAAAATTGAAAATATGAAAAGTCATAATCCCATATTAAAAAAGTGGAACAACTTTATTTTACATATATAGAATCTCATTTTAGTAAGGAGTAATCAAGTGGAACTATTTTATGGTGCACTATAGTGGTTTTTTAGCTAATTTTAACTAGTTTAAGGAGCAATGAGCACTTTGCACTTTTCAAAAACATACATCGCGAGGAGTTAAGGGGCCTTAAATTTTTCAAAAATTGAACCAAAATAGCTCAATGTGGCTTGTGAGTAGACCAAAAGGTTGACTTATCCATCGGTTAGTAAGGGTTCACCATAAATGTATGGACATTTGCAGAAAGAAGCGATCGGACGATTGATATTAATCCTTAATAAGGAATTCACTACAAGGGTATGGATTTTTGCAGAGGGATGCAATCATACGGCTCAAATTAATTCGAACCGAAAATTGCACCCACTCACGAATTGGCACCACAACTCTTCGAAATCTATAAATAGACCATCAAAATTCATCTTTTTCATCTTATTCATTTTTTTCTTATTTTTCTTTTAAGTTTAAAAGAGAGTTCTAAATATTTTTATAGTTCGACATTCTTGTGATTTGTAGTACTATTACTATCATAAGAAATAAAGTTGTATTTTGGAAGGCGATTGTCATATTCCGTAAGTACCAAGTTTATAACAATTTCGTCTTAAAAAAAAAAGTCTCATTATTGCCTCGACTTTAAGCTGTTATTCTATCAAAATATTTCAATTATTTCAATATTACACCTATAAAAAATTGTTGGACTGATATCCATAATTGCTGGGACTTGGATTATTCGTAGTTATTTTTTGCTTGCTGGATGGCCTTGTGGAGGTCCGTGAACATCTCCACAGAACGCTCAGCAAAGTCGTTCAACTGGACAAGAAAACCAGCCAAGCTTTTTCGAAAATGATCCAAAACAAGTATCCAGTCTCTTCGTCTCTCAACATAATGATACCAGGATCACCATTGGTTCCAACTAGGGAGGACACCTTAACAGGGGCAAAAAACATGGACTGAAGTACCCATCTTGGTTCACCCGAAAACCTCTTTACTTTTCAAAAGTCTTAAACATGATCTCAAATGAGTACACGCAGCAAGACAGTTGATACAAAAATATGTAGGAATTTTCTGAATGCCGAATCTTAGAAATTATAATCTACAGAATGTAGCAAGGTCTATCAGATTGGACACCTCAATGATTACCCAGTGCAATATCAAGCCAAGTATCAGCCTCAACTGGTTAAGTTTCCTGGTCTGAGAACACAAATAAATTCATGATAGGCAAGCAAAGGTAAAAAAAACTCAGAAAAAATTAGAAACTGAATGCTAAAAACAGGTACAGAACTTGAGTCATCCCATCATTGAGAATCAAACAAGTTATGACCAAAGAAAGCAATATATTGTTCAACGTTTTTAACTCCAAAAACGAAGATTTACATGGAGCTTTTATCGAGTTCTAAGATTGATATTTTAATCCACTATTCTTTTTATTGCTTTATTTCCTTAGGACAATTTGAATTTTCTGACATTACAAAGAATATGCTAAAAAAATATTATCACTATATTTATATATTTGAATGTTAAAAGTTAAATAATTTCTATCAACTTCAACCCTCCATTCAGATAGCCATATCCCAATTAAGTACACAGAATCATTTGAAAAAGAACATACTTAAATCTTCATCATCATCAATCCTAGAAGCAAATACAGGCGGGAATGGAAGATTTGAAAAGTACAAAATAACCACCAAAGCAAAATCCTTGTAATTACAGATTATTTTTAACATATATAGAGGAAATGAGATTCCCAAAGGCCCAAGCAATGCCCTGAATCCCGACAGTAGAAACACTTGGGACTAGTTTGGATTTAGTGATTAGGCTTGATTTACTATTATATCAAACTTGGTCAAGTGGTTGGAATGATGGATTTAAGCCCACGATTAATGCCAGGGCCACACATTTATCATGCAATTTCTTGATTATTTATCATGAGCCCAACCCCAAAATTACATAATCCCAATCTGTGGGTCAGAATGTATTAAAAGTGAAGTTACTTCTGTGCACTTGAAAACCCGTATAATGTGACAAAAACACCCTTCAAAGCACATCTAATTACACTATGTGACCATTATTTATGTTTGAGATCTCCCATTCGTACACAAAGTATCTATCTCTTTCTTCTTCTTCTCTCTAAAATTTGATATCATGGAGGAAAGAGGAGAAGCAAAAAATGCAGACACATCAATACTTACTCAAAATTCTAGACGCCCTCAACCGGGTTCCCCACGATTTGCAACTCAATCACGAGTAGCCGAATTTTGATTCGTCAGCCATTAAAGCGTTGCTCGAGCTCCGAACAACTTCAAGCTCGATTCTGTCTATGAACCCACTTTTATTTTTCCTCTCCCAACACCTCTCCAAGTTGGCTGATTCTGTTCAGGAACTCCATAAATTCAAGCCAATGAGACACGGCCGCATATCTTTTGTGGCTCATCGAGTCAGGTCCCATGAGATATGGATGAATTGAAAATGAAGTAACGACCATGGAATCTGGTTTCGGGAGAAAAGAGACCATGGTAGAATTACAAGTGCCAGACTTATGACACTGCTTTGTTGAATCAACCGATTTACTCGTTCTGAAAAGGAAAAAATATGTCCGGCTACTCATTATGTTATTTTAGATCCCAAAAAATGATTTTTTTTTTTCAAAACAAAAACAAGTTGAAAGAAATAAAATAAAGAGTAGAAGCAAAGAAAAAGAGAAAAGTAGAATCCGGCAGGTTGTACACAAATATGTTTTTTGTCCTTTGTTGAATGGCAATTTAGACATTTCTCATTAGTAACAAATATAATCCCACGGTACAAACAAAATATTATAATTATTCTCTCATTTCTAAAATTTTCAATCTTACAATCCAAAAATATTTTTAAACTTATTACAATATCCATGAATACTGTAATTCAATTCAATTTAATTAATCTTACCAATTACATTCATAGATCCAAACCAGGCCTTGGAGTCAGACTTGCTAACCCCTTAAATTGTCAAAATGGTCACATATAGAAACAGAAAAGTGGCCACAAATTAAGCTATCCAGCTCTATAAAATAGCCTCGGCAACGGCTCCTTGTAGTCCTTGTCTTGGCTCTGCGCCACCACTCCGATCGATTGCCACTCAGAAAACTTGTTCGCTCCTACTCTGACATCCTCATCTTTGCTCTCCATTTTCAAAACAAGAAAATTCCATGTTTTAACTTTGGAAAAATCTGAATCTTGAAAATTTTTAGAAGGATTTTAAAAATGTTTGACGGACAAAAATTTCAAGTCCTGGTTATTTTTCATGTCATTAAGAATTTTTCTACTTTTTACTATTTTAAATGTATAAATTTATTATTTTATTTTATGCAATCTCATTCTTGCAAAATATCATTCAATATTCCATTCAATTGACTTATATCTCCTCAATCTATTGAAAATCAATCAATATTTCCCCTTCAATCAACTTATATCTTTTCAACCTTGTACAATAGGGCCATATTTGGGAATGTGAATTGGGCTGGAAAAATTATATAATCAAGCAGGGTCAAGTGTTTGGGGTTTTTAATTTGGACTAATGATAATTCTTGGCCCGCACAATAATCCTTCAGCTGCTGGACACTCTATCATAGCCCAAGAGTTATTATTACATAATCCTAATATTGGGCTTGGATCCAACAAAAATCAGCTTCTATTTGCTCCCTTGAGATGCAACAAAAAATTACCAATTTAACCCTCTTGGCACCTCTATTTACACGATTGCCCTCTATTTAAGCTCCAAAACACATCTTAGAAGCTAATCAGCTCACCGAAACCCTAATTGTGTGTAAGTACTCTTCTTCGCCCCACTTCTGCATTTCTTACATTGACCCGTTCAAATATTACCGAAAAATCTTTTAACTAGAGTTTGTTTATTTGTATTTGTAGGAATAAAGTAGAAATTGTGTATTTTGTGAATCTTCATCTAATTCAAGGTACAAGAATCAGCGCCAGTTTATAATATTTATTTCTTCTTGATTTTTTTTTTATTTGGGCAACAATCAAAATTGTTATGGTTGAATTTAATGTTCATGTAAAAAAATATTTGTGGATTTTTTTAGGTTAACAATTTGTTGTTTACTTGGGCATGCTTGTATTCTTTTGGTTTTGATTCACCTCATTCAAAATCTGTTTTTTTTTTTTTTGAAGATTTGAATGTATATGATAATTTTAAAATTTCTCTAAAATACTGGGGCATGCTTGTGTTCTTGAGCATAGTGAGTAGTCAAATGTCTACTTATTTTGGACATTCCTATTTAAAAATTAATAACGAGATTTGTTTTTGGACATTTATGTGAAAAAAATGCCGATTCTAACATACCATTTTAATAGCCTGCAGGCTTCATTTTAGCAAGCTATAAACCACATGAATTTCGGATAGGCATAATTAAATTATCATTTTTAAAAAATTACTTAAACAAGGCTTCATTTTAGCATTAATACTCCGTGAATGTTTCAAAATGAATTGTTTAAATTTGTGAAGTTGGATTTTTAGTCTGCTCTATACTTCACTTTAGGAAATACGTACTGAAATTATTTATTTTATGAAATGCAGACTTCATGCTTTATTTAAGCATAAAAAATCAATCAATTGAATATTTATGAAAGATTGAATTTCTGTGGCTTTATTTTACCTAACTATTGGCTTTAATTTAGGAGATGCATAATTAAATATTCATTTTTTATGATAAAATGACATAAATGCACTACAATCTTTCTCTAAAATATGTGTTACACATCAATGCAACATATGAAATTAGTTCTTTGTACAAGCATGTTGTACAGTGATGGTTGTATCTGCTCAATTAAACATGGTTAGGTGACTTCATTTATCAAAATGGTGGTTAATTCGACCATAAATGACATCTTCATGAAGAATTGTTGTACTGCATTCTTGTGTACATTTTTTTCACGGCATACAATCTAATTTTTGAATTAAATTGAATTTGTTTGTTGTATTGTTGTTTTAAAACTATGGCTACTCAATTGTCATTCATAATGATTATATTTTGATAGATGGATCAGGATGTTGATACAGAACATCAACATGTATTTATGGCGATAGATCAATCGTGACATTGATTAAAATTTCTTTCTCAGCATTTATTTGTGTATACCAAGCATGTGTGATGCCATGTGGCCGTCGTTGTTTAAGAAGTGGTAGGCAAATAGCTTACAGATTAACTGATCGAATACCAAAACAAATAGAACATTTGTGTAATCTTATAAATATTAGTAATGAGACATGTATTGACAACATGCAAATGGATAGAAATATCTTTGCTTGCTTGTGTTTCCTCCTTGGGAATGTAAGTGGAATTGTCCATACAAGACATGTCCAACTTAATGAACAAGTGGCAATTTTCTTGACTGTTTTAGCCTATCATAAAATCGAGTTGTTAAGTTTAATTTTAAGCGATCTAGGTACACAATTAGCAAACATTTCAATATTATGCTTATAACATTACTTAGGCTACACACAGTACTATTTGTTAACCTAGAGCCAATTAAGGATAAATGCACAAATGAGAGGTGCAAATAGTTTAAGGTAACTTTAGTGCGTTACTACTATATTTACATATTTTTTAAATATTTCTATTGCTATGTTAGTATTACATAAAGTACTAAAGTTTATGTTTTGTAATGCATAGGGTTGCCTAGGTGCATTAGATGACACTTATATTAAAGTGAGAGTTCCTCAAACCGACAAAGCTTGATATAGGAACAAAAAAAGGGAAATTGTGGTTAATATCCTTGGCGTATGTGATGAAAACATGAAGTTTTGTGTACATATTAAGTGGTTTGAGGGTTTTACTGCTGATAGCAAAGTTTTACGAGATGCCATCAATAGACCAAATAGTTTGAGAGTTCCAAGTAGTATGAAATATGTATTTGAATTCGACTTTCAATATATACATGTCAATGTTCCATTTACTTTATCTTTTAAGAGGAACATTAAATATAATAATATTTACAATCAACGTTATAGGAAATTATTACCTATGTGATTGTGGGTACACAAACGGTGCTAGTTTTCTAGCACCATATAGAGGTGTTAGATACCATTTGGATGAATGGGATGATGGGACCTCCGCACCTTAAAACCATCAAGAATTGTTCAACTTGAAGCATGCTAAGGCGTGTAATGCTATAGAGATGTCATTTGGTTTGCTTAAGTCACAATGGGTCATTCTTAGGAGTAATTCCTATTATCCTATCAAGATTTGAAACTGCATAATTATGGCATGTTGCTTACTTCACAATTTATTTATACTATCATGGCCATTAACCCTTTAGAGACTGAACTTCCAGATTATATGCATGACCAGTGCAATGAAAAGGATAATAATTTCGTGGAACAAGTTGAGTCATCTCAATTATAGACTACTTAGAAGGATAATCTTGAAATGGCTATGTACACTGAATGGAGAGAGGGACGTTAGTGTAGGAATAATAATATATGTCGTTTAATGTCCTTACTTATTTACAAGTATTAGACATATTCTCCATTTCTTCAATGTATGTTGAGATATTTGTTGTTCATTGAATTTATTATTAATATGATGTATAAAATACGACGCTTAGCATTATTTGGAATTTATTTATGAACATCTTTATGCTCAAGTTATTACACCATCCAACACATTATTATATCCTTGTTGATGAGTTTTAATAGAGAATCCATGTTTGTGAGTAATATGTCTGCTCTTAATATCCATATACAACTAAACTTCCCAAGTTGTCTATGATAAATATGAAATTAAAATTCAATAAAACTAGAAAATCTATTAATAGTTTTCCCCTTTTAATTAATTGTGATATAAGTTTTGTGTTATTAGGGAATATGAATTCATCCTCTAGTATTAGCAGGAGTGGTCCTGCCTGAAAAACAAATAACACTAGAAGATCTTAGATAGTCAGAGAAGAGCAAGTATTGGTTTCTGCATTAAAAGACCTCATGGTTAGAGGTTGGAAATGGGATAATGGATTTAAGGTGAGATATCTTGGAATTTTGGAGCAGACTATGCTCCAAGCATTCCCAAGAATAGACTTAAAGCTGATCCCCATATCAATTCCAAAATCTTGTTACAAATTGATCACCAATATCTTGTTATAGCTTATTCCGTACTCAACAATATCTTGTTACAAATTGATCTACTCTTAAACAAACAAAATATGAGAAAGAAAATGAACAACCTAGTCATAGTGGCAGGAACTAAAACATTTACTAGTAATGGCTTATAATGGTGCTTGTGAAGATTGTTGACTTAGTAGTGCTTGAGAAAATTGTTCATCTTGGTGAATATGGGACATTTTATAAGTTGACACACCACAATATTTATTGGTAGCATGCCGAACTTGATACAACATTGAAACAGGAAAATAAGACATCATAATAAAAGATACATGAGGAAACATAAGAAAATACAGAACTGTGAAAGCTTAGTTTAGTACCTAATTCAGTCATGGATGATATATTGATTAGTGAAAGTGCAGCTTCATTTGGAGCTTCATTTCCCCCATCCACGTCTTCAGCATCAAATGAAATATTGATAATATCCTCTTCAATAAGGTCATGGACAACTGGTGCTCTTCCAAAAAAATTTTAGAGTGCATCCCAACTTGAGTCTCCGTATTGTTAATATGCATACCCAAAACTATTCATCTACAAAAACATAACATAACATACTATTTTAAGTTGTGTATTGACATAATTGTATTAATTACAACCTAATTAATACATAACATATATGCATACCTAAAAGATATTGATTATCCAATTAAACACTAAGTGTCTTTTCTCAATATTTCTAAGTCTACTCGTGCAATAATCATATGTGAATGCTTTGTTAAATTCTTTGTTCACAACATCTTGTCCAATCACAACTACATGTGCATTAACATGACCAGCCACAAATTTTCCAATTGTAGTTTGATCCACTAACACATCAATAAACAAATTATCAATGGCCTCAACCCATTCTAAATCATACAAGAAATCTTCTTGTCTTATATGATTTTGGAGCAATTTTTTTCAGATGAACGACAAATAAGTGTTTTGAAATATATGATCAAACAAAGGAAAATTTTAGCTCTTGAACAAAAATTTCTTTGTAAAAAATCTACATCATTTCATCAAGAGAGACAACAACACACTTATTTTCCTATTAGCCATGTGTGATGCTTTGAAATTGGATACAAGGCTACAGTGGAAGGCATATTGAATTGTCAATGAAATTACATGATTGAAGGATTCCTTTTTAGACTATTAGCATTTGTATAAGACATTTGCAGTTGAGTGGTATTCATGAAATTTTTTACAAACCACAAGTGCACGGTGTCAAGTTTTAATACAACAGTGATTTGAGTATCGTATCCACAAGGATTGTAATCAAAAAATGCATTAAGTACCATAGTTCAAATAGTCCCAATTTTATCTAGAAAATTAAATGATGATTGGAAAACAAAGTAAAGTAAGATAACAAAATGCAAAGGTAAGAGTGGAGTTCTTAGAAGCAATATAACAAACACCTTATAAGTAAGAAATCCTAGAGCAATGACTCACCTAATTATCACATATATTATTCCTTCCAAACATATCAATTCAAGTCAATAATACATGTAAGTTAAGAATTCCTAAACTCATCAATTTCCTTTATCGAGTGCCGAATTGATTATGAATTCCAACATTAATTTTGATATTTTTATAAAAATTCAATAATAAAACTCTATAAAAGTTCAATAAATTCTTCTTCAAAACTTCAAAAGTTTCATAAGCTTCTCAACTCTATGATTCCTAGGTTGTGTTATCCTTATAACCATGTATAATCTTCCTCTCTCAAGTGTCGAATCTCATACATCAAACAATCTCAATTAATGGTCAAATAATCAAGATGCAATACTAAACAAGATAACACAAACAAGATGAATAACTTGAACTAATAATGTTTAGAACTCAAAATATAGGATCAAATTAGGTTACATCATCCTCTAGAAATAAAAGTTCAGTTTCTCATAGATGAATACAACTTCAAGAAATATATAAGAAAGAGCATGGAAATTGTTCGCCAATTTATGAAGTGGGAGGAACAGTTGAAGCTCTTATTGACTCCAAGAATGACTTCCTTTGTTGATGCAAATCTTCTCCCCAACTTCTCAAGATGATTGCTCCTCTTTTCTTCTCCTAATAGTCTTCAAAAGAGCCCCTGAAATCATCCCTCCTTTTTTCTTGGTTGTTCTTCCCTTTTTATCTCCACCAAAACTCCCTCTTTAGCAAGTTGTAGCTAACTCATTTCTTAGTTATCTTATCTCCTCTTTTAGCAATCATTTTCCTTCTTTTTAACCTTATTTTTCTTTATTTTATGACACTTTTTAGCCCATAAAATTTGGTTCAAGTGTCTCCCATCATATCTCCTTTATTTCCTTAAAATCGGGTGAAAAGAAAAACTAAACCACTTGTAGAAAATGTGACCATGTTGGGGCATGCTCAGACCATGCCGGGGCATGCGTTTTATGCTAAGGCATGCCCACGGCATGCTAGCTACTGGACTGGTATGCCGCGGCATGCTTCTTTTTGCTTGTTTTTCTTCTTTTTTAGGTCATGCCGCAGCATGGTATGACTGTGTTGTGGCATGCCTTCTTTTTGTTTATATTTTTAGCTTGTTTTGTCCCTCATTTTCCTTGTTGACTTGAATTTTGGAAAATTATTCTGTAATGCATCTAAACACGCATAAAAATTAGATAAATTACTTGAGATCAATCAAATAATTAGTCTAGAAATACTTAATTTGTTATTATAAAACCAACTTATCAAGTGGTCATTTAAGAATCTTACAAACCCCTATTTTAATATATGGATGAAGAAAGTGTGCTTATACTAAACAAAGGCACATAATTTAATACAGTTGTATTCGTTTTGTCTATTGTTTGATTGATCTTGTCAATGAATATGAATTGTCTAATAATAATAAAAGTCTTCAAATAGTCAATCAAATGGAATTGTCAATGAACACAAATTGTCATTCAATTTGAACATTAGTAAGCATTGTCAAAAAAATTAAAAATTTGGTTACTAAATCGTCAATAAGGCTGCCTCTATATGTTAATTCACTCCACTTAATTTAAACTATTTTTGATTATATAATATGAAAATGCTATCAAGATTAAAATTATATTTAACTTGAAATTTTATATATCTGTTTTAAATAGAATTTTGGGTACTACCATAACCAATCTTAGTAATATTTAATTTCAAGTTAAAAGGAAAACAAATGGTTAAAGTCAAATATGTGGCAAGAAACCAATCTTAACAACATTTATGGATGTTGTGGAGGTTTGACATGGATACTTATGTTACTGCAATTTCAGTTTTCAATATATAGTACATTTTCAATGTTCAATGTTTAATATCCAATGTTCTTATGCCAGGGAAGTGATTTGCTAAACATGATTCATTGCTATACTAGACTAGTGGATTATTTTCATATCACGCAATAATCATGGTAATGCAACTAGCATTTACAATATGAATGTACGATGCATTACTTTTATAAAGGTAACATAATGAATGGCACAAATGTAATATTTTGCAAATTTACATTCAAATGAAATTGACTTGGTCAAATACACATGTAATAGGTACATTATTTAGTAGCAATAGCGTGGACCCAGAATTAGTTATTAACAACAAAACAATAGTATCTTGCTAACAACCTGAATCCTGCCTTGATCACACGATAGTTGCATGGTGGAATCAGAATTAGTCATTAACAACATAACAATAATATTTAGCAGAATTAGTCATTAACAACATAACAAGAGTATTCTGCTAAAGACATGTCAAGCATTGTCTTAGCAAATTCTAAAAGCAGCATACAAGCTTTCATATAATAGACTAGTTCACTCAAATCTCACAAACTTAGTGTGTTCTCTGTGAACCACATAAAATTGAGAAAACGCAAACAAATAGCTACCAATGTCACAATCCACAACATAACTGAATAAAACTACCATTGTTTTTGCCTTTGCTTATATAAAGACAAATTATCTTGTAAAGTATTAATTCATTATAACAAACTAGGAATAATTTTCTTCGAACGATCACACATTTCCGCATCACACCAAATGAAGAATTCGTGGTTATTTGACTGCATGTAATTATAAAGGGAGTAATATCAAATGGACATAGTTCATATTAAAAATAAATAAAGTATATAAACTTACCCCTCTTATAGGATATGACATAAATCGCCTTCCAAAATTATTGTTGTTCCACGAAGTCTACACTCTCGATTGGTAGCCACATAGATAACGCTTATGTTCTTCTTGAACACCCTCTCTATATAGAGATGAGCTCGTGTTGGCCTAACTATCTTGCCCAACTATTATAATTATTTCTCATTGCAAGAAACCTCTTCGAACCATATACAAGTAAGTTGAGTATAATAGATATGGTTGAAAAGTAATTACATGGCAAAAAAAGATGGCCAAAAGCCCAACCACATACAATTGAATAAGAACATATGACAAATTCGGTTTCAGTCGTATATGAACAAATGATATTTATATAAATGGACATATCCATGACAACAACTTGAATTATTACACATTGACAATATCTACTTCATTCAATTAAATTGTAGTTCTTGGATATATGTTTGATGGGCTAGATTTGGAGTCAGTAATAAATTACATTAGCCAATGGAGTATATTTAACAATTGAAAGATTAGGAACTGAAGCTTCATTCCTTGGCCAATTATAATTAATTCTACAAAGCACAATTTGGTAAACAAAGTATAAAAATTATATTAAGTGCTCAAAATTATGCAACTTATTATTTTTATTAAAATGCTAATATATTCATTTCAATTGCTTTGAATAATTGAAGTGTGTAATAGGTATCATAGCCATATGTCAAAAATAATTTTTAGTAATACATTCTTCTTTTATGGGAAATTTTTTACCAAACCCTAACATCATTGAAATAGATGTGGCAAACCCCAACTGACAATTTAAATAAAAATTTACATATAAATTGCATATTTGCTTATTTGGGGATCTCAATATACTAGAAAAGGACAAATATATATTTGTTGATTTGGAACATATAGGAGCATTACCTTGAAATTATGGAGTTTATGTGGTTCGATCCGGTGAGTAGCAATGCAATGTGACGTCAATGGCAATTGGACTTCAACCCACCCAATTTGCATGCTATGTGAAGGGCAAAGATTACAAAATTTTTAGAGGTAGTAATTTACAGGACAAAATGTTAATCGATAGTACAAATTACCAAGCAATGATGACTTTGATTTCAGCCAGAAAACAGAATTACAGCTGGAAATTTTGAGATGCAGAAGAGCAGCTGGTGCATTCAAACAAGAAAAGCTGTCCAGCTGGTTCTTGAAGATGGTTGGTACTTGAATTGAGTTGCAATGTATTTTTATTCACATTAATATTATATAATTTCTCATATTTCTAATCATACAATCCAAACATAAAACTTCCAACTATTATAATATCTATGAACAATGTAATCTTATTATATCCAATTAATCTTAATAATCCCGTCCACATTCCCAAATGGGGCCTGGGGATCAACAAACTATTTACTAACTCTTATTATATATTTTTATTACTGTTTATATCATTAATATGGGAACCACAACTACCAACTGACTTTTATTCATATATTTTTATTATCATCTATATCCTTAATATGGGAACTATAACAGTCCACTAACTTATTAATATATTTTTATTTTAATTACATTATTAATATAGGATTCACCACTTATAATTTATTCTACTAAAATATATAACTCATATAAAATGTTAATTATGGATTATACCACTATTAAATCACTTAATATTAAATATATATATATATATATATTGAAATGATTCCATTGAAAATAATGAACCAACCATAATTTTATTTTTAATCATATAAATTTTCAATCGATAATAATTATCCAAATATATTTTAATTTTATATAAAAATCAATAAAACCCTACTAAAAATACTGAAAATAAAATGAAATAAAATCACTTAGACACCCAACTCTAACTCCGATTTGGTAAATGAAGATTTAGAAGAAAAATCAAATTACGAAAAGTAATTAAAAAATAAATTAATGGATAAGTGTGACAAACTCCACTCACTATAGCATCGCAAAAGTCCTTATAAATAAATACATGAGATCGCCCAATGACAAAATAAAACAATATATATATATATATATATATATAAATTTTCAACACTACATCAAATTTTTATTAGATATTAATGCAAGAACTATAGCAAAATCTGATCCCTAAAAACACAATACTAATAATGTTACTTATTAGAATATTTAGTTTAATAAAATAAAGTAATAAAATTAGTGAGAACCCTTAAAAATGAGAGATAAAGCATCGAATTATGCTATGATTGATTTCATTTTCCAAAAATATTTTTTCATTTTGAATTCAAAAAATTTGTTTGTTTTGCTTGTTTTTTTTATTTGTTTTGTGAAATATTTTTAAAGCACACACCATAGTTTTCAATCCTATTTTTAAAGTTTATATCCTGTTTTTGAAAATACACACCTATTTTCAAAAAATATTTTTTATACTAGAAAATAAGAAAATCAAATATTTTTTGTTCAAAATAAAAGTCAAATTAATCTATCAATTCAATTGGTCAGATTTTACAACTCTAACTCAAATATATTTTATTTTAAAATTCTCTAAAGGAATCTTATCAAACAAATATTAAGAAAATATTTTTACAAAATGAAAATAAAATTGAATCCAATTCATAAAGGACAGAGACTGATGAGATTATTTTCATTCCTTCCATTTCCATTTCTTTGAAAAAGAGAGAAGAGAGAGAGAGAGAGAGAGAGAGAGGACCAAATGTAGGTCTTTGACTTTCAAGCTGACCACAAAACCCGTTAACCACGGGTCCGACCTGCGGATCCGTAACCGGCCCGTGGATTTTCGGACCCGTGAACCGCCGGGCTGACCAGCGGTTCAAGAAAAAAAAAGAAAAATCACAGAGTCATTGCCAATGGCAACGACTCTCTTATGGCAACGGTCAAATTTTTTACCGTTGCCACCAAAGTCAAACGGTCAAATTTTGACCGTTTGACTTTTTTAATTTTTTTTTTTAAATTTTTTTTAAATTTCTTCTATAAATACCCATCAATTCTTTATTTTTTCCACACTTCAACTCTCAACTCTCAATCAAGTCTCAATTCTCTAATCTTCACTCTTAATTATTCATTCTCAATTCTATATTATTTTAATTTTTTCATTAATTTTTTTTTCATATTTTATTTATTTCATCTTTAATTATTTATTATTCAATTCTATATACTAATTTTTTATCATTTATCAAAAAATGGTCGGTTCAAGCAATAGAGGTAAGGGAAAAATGCCCGCAACCGACGAGCAACCAAGGTTCAACATCGATTGTGAAGTTGAGTTAAGTGATGAAGAGCAAACTCACTTGTATACTACTCAAGAAATAATGAGTGATGCTCACACTCGATCTATTTCATCTCTCAAATCTTCTATTTTTACTAAATATTTTGATAAAATGACATTTCCAAATGGAGAGATGCGAGCAAAGTGTAAATATTGTTCGCAATCTTACAAATTTCAATTCGGAGGCGGTTATGGATCCTTGAAAAGACATGTGGAGAAGAAGCATCCAGTAGAATTTGGCATTGATCATACCCAAACTCAAATGCCATCATTCGCATCTTCCGGCGCCGGTGGAGGTAATGATCTTTCTTTATTTAAATATAATGATGTTAGATGTAGAGAAAATTTAGGTAAATTTATTTCTGTTGAACATCTTAGTTTTAGTTTTGCAAATAAATTCTTTTTTAATGAATTAATTCAAACAACATATAATCCGGCAGCTAAAGGTGTTCCACGAACCACACTAACACGCTATGTAAAAAAATTATATAATAAATCTAAAAAAGAGTTAAAAGAATTATTAAATAATGTAAATAATAAATTTTCTTTATGTAGTGATATTTGGAGTGATCATTGACAAATACATTCATATATGGGTATTACATGTTATTAAATTGATGATTCTTGGACACTTCAAAAAAGATTACTTACATTTAGAGTTTTTGATAGTCCACACACAGCGACAAATATTTCATAAATTATATTTTTAATATTAGAAGAATATAATTTAGTTAATAAATTTTTTTCAATATCATTTGACAATGCTGCAGCTAATAATGCTAGTATTGGTGATCTTAAAGTTGTATGTGAACCATCAATTGGTAGTAAATTTTTTCATATTAGATGTATATGTCATATTTTAAATTTATGTGTACAAGATGGCTTAAAAGTTTTAAATAATCAACTTAAACCAATTAGACAAGCATTTTCTTATTTATGGACACATCCACATATTAATAAACAATAGTTTAGATTTTGTAAGGCTAATGGTGTAAGGCCTAAAAAATTTCCACAGGATGTTCCAACCCGTTGGAATTCAACATATAGATTATTAGAAGAATCAATCGACTATAAAGATTTATTATGTCAATTTTTTATATAAATTATTTCTACTCCTTTTCATTTATATCCACATCATTGGACAATATGTGAAAAAATTTGTAATATTTTAAAAATATTTAATGATGCTACTTTACAATTATCTAGTGTTTATTCCCCAACTTCTCATTTAGTATTATTAAATTTTTGTAATATTGCATCAGTTTTACATGAAAATATTAACTCCCAAGATGAAAATTTAGTAAATTGTGCTTTATCAATGCAGTTGAAATGGGAAAAATATTTTTATGAAATTCCAGATATTAATTTAATTGCTGTTGTTTTTTATCCTAAACTTAAATTAGATAGTTTACAAGACTTGTTATTAATTTATTACAATGCTTTAACACGTAATGAAAATGATTATACTATAGATATTAATAATATTATATTTAAAATTAGAACACTTTTAAATGAATTTTATAATAAATACAGTTCCAAATATGGTCCACAATCAACTCAAGTTGATATACATAAAACTAGTAGTAGTAGTGGTTTTAAACTTACGGCAGCACAACTTTTACTTAGGGAACGAACTAAACGTCCTCGAGGATCCTCAAGTTCTAGTCAAGAACTTGAGAGTTATTTTAATGTTTCATTTGAGTTTAATGATACAGATGACGATGGAGAGTTCGATATTTTGCGATGGTGGTCGCAAAAGGAGCAAACGTATCCAATTTTGTCTGTGATGAAGGAGATACTTGCTTCACCTGCTTCAACCATTGCAGTGGAACAAGTTTTCAGTGCGGGAGGTAATATATTGAGTGAGAAACGTTCAACGTTGTCTCCCGAAAATTTAGAAGCCCAACCATGTTTTGATGATTGGATCAAGGTAGGTACGAAAACAAGATCAGTCGGATTCAGAGGAAGATCAAGAGGAGGACACAGATGGAACAACGACGGGAACGGTGGGAGTGATTGAGCCATGCCACTCCCTAAGGTAAGAAGAGTTAAAAGGTAAGAGAACTACGTGGGTTTTGATTCCTCTATACTCTAAGAAGATACGTAGGCAACTTAAATTTAAGTTCAACCTTATTTTTATTTTTAAAATAGTTTTTAATTATATAATTTAAATTTTTGTGGATATTTTTTTAAAATTTAAGTGCAATTTTTTTTATTGAAATTTAAGTTTAAACTTTAAGATTTCAAGTTGAATATCTTTTTTTTATATATTTATTATAATTAGAATATTTGATACTTTAAATTTTAGATATATTTTTTTTTTCAAATTTAAGTTAAACATTCATTAAATTCAAAAATTAATAATATTTTTTTTAAAATTTAAGTTCAAAAATTTTCATTCAAATATATATTTAAAATTTCAAACCCTTGTTTTTGTTTTACAAAAGTTACAATTTTATAAAATTAATAGTTAATTAAAAAGTTACAAATTTTCAAAATATAGGTAAAAAAATAAATAAAAAATTCAAGGGTTGGAATCGGAATCGGAACCGGCGGTTAACCGGAACCGGCGGTTAACCGGAACCGTAATCGGAACCGGCCCGACGGTTCCGGAACCCGGACCGTAACCGACCTTGACGGTTAAGGTTAAGGGTCGGAATTTTCTTGAACCGTAGAACCGGCGATTCTGAACTGTAACCGACGGTTCCTGAACCGTGATCAGGTCTACTTTCAAGGAAAGAAGACATTTGAATGATTTTGCTCTTGGAAGAAAAGGAAATTTCATGCTAATTACTTAGTGGTTTTCTAAACCATTAAATGAACACATAATAATGTTGCAGAAAATGAAAAATTTATGTTACAATTCGATAAATTTTAGGTCATCGTATCACTACTCTAAATATTTCAATTTCTTTATTTTATATTATATTTATATTTAATAGTATTTAAATACATTATGTGTATATAATTAATGATAGAACATGCATATATTAAAATAAAATATTAATTTAAAATAAAAAATTCAGATGATCTAACACTATCCAAAAGATGACATCCGTGTGGCGGCATTATCAGCAGACAGCAGGCAATTTGTTCTTACAGTTAATGTTCATCGCAATAAAAAAGCAAATAAATAATTACCGAGGGTTACTGCAAAATCCCCCAAAATATTGGAACCCTAGTTTGAACTTTTCCATTTTGGAGACCAGCCTGCCATTGGAATCTTCAACTATTTTACTCTCTTTCCATCTTGACCTTTCCCCAGTTTCCCAATGTTGTTTAATACCAATCCATACATCTAATTCCTTGTATGGCGACAAACCTTTTCACCATAACAGAAATCTTGAACCCTAGTCGCTTTCTATCTTCCATGGCCACCGACGCCTCCCCGAAATTCCAGAAACCAGAGCTGATTCCAATGCCACAGCAGCCTGAATACCAGCAGGAAATCGCCGCGGCGGAGCACGACGGACTTCATTATTGGCAGTTCATGATCGCCGGCTCAACCGCCGGCATGGTGGAGCACATGGGCATGTTTCCCGTTGACACTATCAAAACCCAAATGCAAGCCCTAGGCTCCTGCCCCATTAAATCCGCTAGCATTAAGCAAGCCATTCAGTCTATTCTAAAATCCGATGGCCCCAGAGGGTTCTACCGTGGTATCGGCGCTATGGCGCTTGGTGCGGGCCCTTCACATGCGGTTTATTTCTCTGTTTATGAGTTCTGTAAGAAGAGTTTCTCTGGTGGTAATCCCGACAATCATGCGGCACACGCAGTTTCTGGGGTTTGTGCTACCGTTGCCAGCGATGCGGTGCTTACCCCGATGGATATGGTAAAGCAGAGGCTGCAATTGAGTAGTAGTCCGTATAGAGGGGTGTGGGACTGCGTGAGGAGAGTGCTGAGGGAAGAGGGGATTCAGGCCTTTTACGCATCGTACAGGACTACCGTACTGATGAATGCACCTTTCACAGCAGTGCATTTTGCGACCTATGAGGCGGTGAAAAGAGGTTTGATGGAGGTTTCACCCGAGAGTCTGAACGATGAGAGGTTGGTTGTTCATGCTACGGCCGGAGCAGCAGCAGGGGCATTGGCTGCTGCCTTGACCACTCCTTTTGATGTGGTGAAGACTCAATTGCAGTGCCAGGTATTTGACTTTATTTTGATTTCTGTGTAAATCAACTATCTCTTGGTCTATTTAGGCCTTTTGAAAGTTAAAGAGAGCATCAGCATAGTTGAGGTTAGAGTTTTAATATGATCTGATAGGGTGGCTACTTTACCCTCTAATATTTCTCTATTCTTGTGCTCTGTTACCATAGTCAAGGGTTTGTGGCTTCACTTAGTAATGTGGAGGGTCGGGAGGGGGTTATGGCTGTCTCGGTGGGCTAGCTAGTGGGGATAGTTGGAAGAGGATTCTGCAGGTGTTGCATGCTGGTGGTCAGACTATCACTATGTGGAGGTTTGCTGGAGTGAAAGAGGGTCTCAAGGGGGCTGGTGGTGGTAGAGTAAGCTTTGTGGTTGAGGGTGGTGGATGTCATGCAGTCCATTGTCTCTTTAGATTGGTTTTTGAAGAGAATTTTTGTCTTTAAGTTTTCCTTTATCTCATGTGGGCATGACTGGAAAGAAACTGCCTTATTAACAAATTATACCATCAATTTTGCAATCGGGTATGTTAATTTAAGAGAGTAGCATTCCTATATTAAAGTAGGGGGCGGGGAGGAGGGGGTGGGGAGTGTCCGCCACTATGTTCTTGGTGCGCACATCATTTGAAATGGATTGCATTAGTTAGATTTGTTTTCATTTTTTTTATGAACAAGGGGATTCAGACATATAGTTTCCATTGGATAGAAAATTATATTGACATTTTACACCTTATACGTCACTCTGAATGAGTTGGTTCGTGTATGGTATAAATTCATGTTAAGCCATGTGTTTTTAGAGTTGGATGAGGTAAAAGTACTGAAGTGTTGGAGAGGTGGGATAAGTATTTTGCCTTTTTGAACCTCAGAATTTTGTTTATGTGAGTAGAATATCATTAGGTCTATGTAAAATAGCATCATAATTGGTTTTATCTAGTTCCTGTACTCTTGAGAGATCCATTTCAAGTACAACTGGTTATGATTGCCACAAGAAGAAATTAAAGGAAAGATTCTTTGATCTTCCAAATAGCAACCTTATTTCCTGCAGAAGCTCTTCAGATTTCTTTGGCCTTCACTGAACTACATGTGGTATTGTAGTGCAAGCTTCCAAGCACTAACCTTCTTCAGATAACCCTGGTTACCCTGTCATCTGAGAACATCACTGGTGGTTGATCTATTCTGCTGTATCAGAGAAAAAAGATCTCTTGTATGATTTTATCCTCATTGTTTTGAGTATATAGTTGGTGAAGCAGAACCTAGAAGCCGGGTGGAATTTGTGCTTTCTAAAAACTTGCACCTACTTTTTTTCTCTACCCAAGGAAGTTCAGTGTTCTGTTTCATTCTTTTGTCTTCCACTATTTACTGAATGGATATTGGCTTCCATTAATTCATATCTTTCACTATGGATGTGTCGTACGCCTAGATTTTGTTGAGATGTTTGTAAATACTATAAATTGAACTAGTTATAAAAATGTTTTATGTTATAATGCATTGACAGTGGTCTCCACTTTCTAAATAAAATGGATTGGATGCAGTATTGAACACGGTAAATAGCTGATGGGGAATGTGGAGGCATTACTAAGATGTTTCTCCTAGAAATTAGAATATATCAGTGTAATTTGCGATCTAATTTTCATACTTGAGCTCAAGGTCTACATTAACTAGGCTCATCTGTAAGCGATTTGCTTTTTATTTCTTTGGTATGTAACTAAGTATGTTGTTATCCATTTAGATTAGAAACCTCATAAGCTACTGGTATGAGGGGGCCAATGATGAAAGAGTTGTGAAAATGAGAACAGCTTGAGAGAGCAAAGATGCTAGGCAAGTTGTGATTTTATAAGCAACCCTTGACAAATGAAGCTTTAAGAAGTGGGCATTGAGTTTTATTTCTTCTCAGTGATGTCTTGGCGTTGTCTTTCTTTCTTTTTTTCTTTTTCTATTCTTTCTGATTCAATTTGCATACCACAGTTTTTCCCTCATAGATTGTCTGTTTTTCATTTTTAGTTTTCCTCGGTCATCTCTTGGCCTAGTCTTTCTTTACTTCTTTTTCTTTCTGATTCAATTTACATACCACAATTTTTCCTTGATGGATAAACTTGGTTGAGTTATCTGTTTTTGATTTAACATCAGTTTAATTCCTAGGAACTTGCTAAGTAGCAATATTTTAAAAACAAATGATGTAATGGGGTTGTTAAAATTAGGTGAGTGCATGGTACTGCAGTTTCTTTCTAAATCATCTAAAGTAGATGCATATCAAAATATGTACACTATATATATCTGAAACACAATTGGTTCTTTCTGAAAACCACAAGGTGTGGTATCAGCATGAAGTTTTGATTAGCTGCGTTAGTCTGTTCTATGGATTAAGTACATGTTTTTTCGTAAGGTTCTCACTGAGGTTGGTTTGTGTCTTCTAAATATTTGAACTACAACTTCATACTGCCCGCTTAATCAATTGAGTTATTGCAGGGTGTCTGTGGATGTGATAGATTTGTAAGTGGTTCAATTCGGGATGTTGTCCTAACAATATTAAAGAAAGATGGATACAGAGGTCTTATGAGAGGATGGATGCCTAGAATGCTCTTCCATGCTCCTGCTGCTGCGATTTGCTGGTCTACGTATGAAGCTGCAAAAGCCTTCTTCCAAGAATCAAACAATAGCAACAGCAGTGACATTGTGTCCTGAGAAATAAAGCTGATAGGATACACTTTTGTTCAGTTTATTTTATTTTGCAGAAACACTGTATGAGCACTATGGCAGGAGATGGGTGAGCTATTCGGGTAAGCACCTTATGCCACATGGCTTAGTTCATACCCTGTATAACAGGAGCATTTTGTTTATATGTAATGTAAAAATTGGGATCCATAGCAATAATCTGGTCAAAGTAGTATCCTATTCCCGTTATTTTGTGGATTACGTTACATGGACCCAATTTATACAATTGCTAGATGACAGGACCTTGTTCAGTGGAGAATAATGTAGGCCAGTTATCCCTGGAAATTTTGATTATTGAATGGTGACATGAGTAGTATTGCTCCTTCTCACTTCACATGTTGGAGATTGCTTTGCTTAATTGATTTAGTTCTAGCAATTCTTAATTTATGTGATGAGTGTTCTATTCCTTTTCATCCTCCGAGGGAGTATTATTCTCATGCGCCAATACTCCGTCAGGTAGTAACTTATGGTTCAGCTCAGCCATATTTACTTTTTCCAACTGAATATCTCTTCTCCCACCTGGTCTTTGTTGTGGAGCAAGCAGTTTATGCATCTGCGTCTGAAAATTTGGAATATGTGAACATCCCAAGCACAGTCATTAGTCGTTACTGGCATTATTGTGGGTATTTGTGCAGGCAAGAAAGCTTCGGCTGAATGCCCAAGCGATTGCCACTTAAGCTATGTCTTTTAATTTTCAATCCTTACAATTTTAACGAATATGTTTGATAAAGCCATTAGTTCATTATATTAGGACATCGGAAAGTGCCATTTTGCATATGAAAAGTCAAAACAAAGACTTGATAACGAGATTTTGTCCAAACAGTCTTGTTAAGCCCAAAACTCTTATAAGTGCAAAATCCTGAATCAAAATCCCAGCGGCAGCAGATGTACGAGCATATGCAATATAGCGAGTGTTTTTGGTTCTCCGTTTCATTATTTACTGTAACGAATTGATAATTTATCATTCTGTTAAATTAACAATTGATATCTTGGTTTAACTTTGGATATGTTTCACTCAAAAAGCAAAACTCTTAGACCATCAATCTCTTGCCCTTTTTGCAACTTCTGGTAAAACCATTTTTATTACTTCTCCAAGTAAACACATCTGTTGCATTCCATAAAATGCGTATGTTGTGTGTTGATTTTAATCCTTCCTTTTCAGGAAAACAATGATAGTTCCTATTTACATTTCCATTCTACTTCTTTATTCACTATTTCAAATTCTCAGATTGGGTTTTAATTTTATTTTGTGCTTGAAGAAACTCATCAGGTACATTTCCTTAACATGTATCAAAGCAGTCTTTTGCTCTTTTCCCTCCTTCCCAAGGAAACAACTATGTTTTTATTCATTCGTGATTCCTTTTAACTTCAGGTAAATACAGCATTGAGAGGGAACAATATTAACTACCAATGGAAAAAGGAGACTGTATTTTTAATATCAAAAACTTCAGAACTTGCATCAGTCCAGTACGAAGCCGATTACTTTCAATCAGACTGATCCAAAGCTTTTATGAGCTCAATGAGCTCTTCACCTGCCCAACAATTACTGTAATATCATCAAGTTTTCCACCTGTCCAGTTTAAACAGAGAACCAGCTGTTAGCATCAAAACTGAAGGAAATTAAGGCAGCGTTCAATCAGGGTTAATTAAGTCCTGCCTGTTAACTTCATCCCCATAATTTTCTTCCACCAAGGAACATCAAAACCCTGCTCAACAACATCAGCATTTTCTCATTATAGCATGTTAAAAATTCTCCGTGTACTCCAATGGGGTGAGGCAAGTTATATCTCACCTGGGCTCGAGCCTCTTGTGAATAGGGGGAGTCAAAACTGGAGTCCTTTGAATGGTTATGAGCCAGATTAGCTAATGCCTTTGCTAGCGTCCGAAACATACCAGTAAGATCACAGAAGAACCAATCTTCAATTAACAAATGAATTTTACTAGAAACAGCATACCAGCATCAGAAACGTTATCACATGAGCTGACAGCTGAAACAATTTCTCGGTCAAAAACATTATCGAAAAGCCCATCTGAGCCCATCACAACACTGTCCTCTTCCATTAACTCGACAGTGGTTACCTGTATTTCAGCAGAAACATCTGACCATAAACAATGCCTTGGCTTTTTTGCCATCTTATTTGAAAGAATTAGTATCATAATCAAATTTCGTTCGTGTAGAAATGTTACAGGACGCTCTTAGACCAATGTGATCGGACGAATTGAATTTGATACCGTGGCATCAAGGAAGGTCTGACCAACAGCCTCTGAACTCAACTGGTATGGGCAGTCAAAATAATGTTCTTGTGGAGATGTAGAATATATTATTTGACCTGTAATTAGTGAGTAACAATCAGAAATATTCACTCTGAAACGAGAAACAAATAAAAGATGAAAACTGAAAAGTCCCAAGAAAATGGCAAAGTAGGGAAAATTTACCTTTGCGTACAACCCTCACACCACAGTCCCCTACACTTGCAATCTTCAATATCCCATTCCTTTCCAGCATTGCAACAACTCTAAGAGGCACATGGAAATCTAAGGATAATTTATATTGCATAAAAAGAAAAGGCATAATAATGATTACAAATAACATTTCAAAGAACCTACGCTGTGGCAGACCCAATGGAAGTAGTAGCAGCATGTGCTTTCCTTATCAGACTTCGGGATTATAGTTAACCTATAAATCAGTTACATAAAGCATTTCTTTTCACTGGCAGATGTACGAATTATACCACGTATTAACTAGAACAATACAAGAAAAACAATCAGGCGGTTATTTAAGTCAAAAATCAGTGAAGAACATGAACCAATATTGATGCTGCTCATCTAATTGCTTATACCAGTCTCAACAAGATCATGATATATCATCAAAAGAGTATACAAGAAAGAACACCTCTTCATCTTCCACTAAGCCAGAGGCATTAGCCATCAGCTCTCGTGAGAAGAGAGCAGGATTAACATCTTTTTCAGCCCAACTGCCAAGATCAAACATTCTTTATGAGCAAATTTCTAAAGCTACCTAGCATTCTTCTTCATATCATATAGTGCAGCATATCAGATTAGCAAAAGACAAAGCATATAACCCAGAAACACCATCCGCCACCGCAATAACTCCACCACCGTGGCTGCTAACAAAAAACGCATCTTCTCCACCTTTCTCAACCTGCAGTACCATAATCGTCTCAATAAATGTGGGTCAAAATTCTTCAAAAAACGGAAAATAGAATTGAAAATTCTGCCTGTATAAATAAGTCCCCAAACTACTACACTCAAGCAACACAAAACACAAACTGTACCTTGTCGGGATGTGGAATAAGGTGGGTTCCAACACTCAAGCACACCCCTGCCTCTGAACTACAAGATATTAACAGAAGGGCTTGAAGTCCACGGAGGATAGAATGTGAAATGGGACTAGATGATGAATATGGTACAAGAAATGAATGTGTGGAAGAGAGGGTGCAAAGGGTTTACCCAACAAGATTGGAAACAGACGGTGGTGCACAACAAACCAAGTTCTTGGCTTTGTGAATAGAGTAGAGTCTTGGTGGATGAGAGGAGGAAATGTGTTGCAAGTCTCTGTTTGTGTTGTAAGCAATAGTGCTAAAAGGCCTCAATACTGGAATTGCCATCTCCCTCTTCCCCACCAGCTAAGAAAATCACTTGCTCGTTGTTTCTCTTCCAATGATGAAAGAAACCAGGGACGTAGGCTGCTCATTGCTCCACGTCAGCCAAAATATTTTAGTGATAGATCTTTTGAATCATTTTTAGCCATTCAAGCACCAGTGGTCTAGTGGTAGAATAGTACCCTGTCACGCTACAGACCCGGGTTCGATTCCGGCTGGTGCATTTCTTGCCCTCTCTGTTTTAATTCTTTATTTTATTTTTTGATATTTTGAAGTTTAAACTGTCAGATTCTAGGTTCGACTCCCGGCTCGTGCAATTCCTTTTTCCCCTCTTTGTTTTAATTCTTATTTTTTTATTTTTTGTGGTATTTTGATGTTTGAACTCTTTTAGATCCTAGGTAAAGCCAAAGATATTTTAATTGAGCGAATTTTAACTATGTTGGATTCTCATTTTTTGGGTTTGCTTCTCCTTGCCCACTGGCTATGATTCGGTGCATTGCTTGGAAAATCAACGATTATCGATATTAATATAAGATATTTTTAGTTCTCTATATTTAAAAAGAATTTTATACTCATTATAATTATTTTTAATTATTGGGAATCGTTTATATGAATTATAATTTTATGCATTTTATTAAAAATTTTAACTTGTGTATCGGAGCATGATTTAGAAACACATGATTTTTCAATAAAATTAGAGCATGATTTAAAAACTCAATCTTAAATTACGTTCCAATGCTTATTGTCTGAATTGATAAAAAGTTCATCCTGATTTTGATTATACATATGCGTATGGTTGTGTGCATGTATCTATGTATCTATATATATACAATAAGGATAGAGATGATTTATCAATTCATGATGGAATTAGTATGAATGAAAAAGTGAGACAACAATGGGTTGCGAAGAGCATAAAGCCTCTATTCTTTTTTAGTGGCACCTGAATTATGTAGCATTTTACACGTTATTTGAATTATATATATATATATATATATATTTTATTATACTTTATCATCAACATTACATAATTTTATATTTATCATCTATGACCTAATTTCAATAAAATATTCTATTAAAATTCCATTACATGCTACACATATTAAGGTCATCGTATTTTGCCTTCCAAACTTTGTAACTTTCTCACTATGCCACACAACTTAAAAAATGATCACAAACAATATGAAATTATGAAATTATGTTAAAAAATGCTAGTCATTTAACTTTGTAACTAGTATTGTATCAAATTAAAATAATTACATAATTTTTCAAATATATATATAAGGATCCAGGGGCTATAGTAGAAGGGTGGGGACGGTGAATCTAGGGTTATGGCAAGGAGGTGGGTAGTTGTGAATTTGGGGTTGAGTGGAAGGGTGGACGATGGTTGGATTTAGGATTATGGTAATAGAGAAGTTGACGATGGTTGAATTTGAGACTATAATAGAAAAAAGAGGGACAAACAATGATAGTTTCAAATATATGGTTGAATTTTACATTTTATATTGTTTGTCCGTCTTTTTTCTATTATAGTCTCAAATTCAATCATCATCAGTTCCTCTATTACCATAATCCTAAATCCAACCATCATCCATCCTTCTACTCAACCCCAAATTCACAACTACCCATCTCCTTGCCATAACCCTAGATTCACCGTCCCCACCCTTCTACTATAGCCCCTGGATCCAACCGCATCTTGTCCATCCCCCAAAATCAAATCCAACCATCACCGACCTAGACCCAATCATCTCCTATCCCTCAATCAAAACCAGGGTTAATTGCATTTGATTCCTTGTATTTGTTTATGTTCATAGAGAAAAAAAAATTTAAAAATTATCTTTATGTATTAAATTAAAACAAAAAATAATCTAGCATATTTTTAATTTTTCTAGCTTTCATGGATGGTATTTCTTAGGAGTATTTATTCAGTAAAACTGTATTGTAATATCCTATATCGAATACCAAATCAAAATAGATAGATTCGATTCGGTAAATATCAAAATTATTTCGGTCAGCTCGGTACAAATTTTGGTAAATTATTTTTTTGTAAAAAGAAAAAAGAAAAAAATAAAATAATTAAGAATTCGGTCCGAAAAAACTGCACTTATTTGGTGATTGTAAGACCGAACTAAAAAAAAAAAAAAAAAAATTGTTTTATATAATCTACCACTAACAACTAAACTTCATTTTTTTCTCATTTTTCCTCCTCAATAAGAAGATATGAATTTACTAGCTTCCAAATTTAAAAAGAAATACAATAAGAATAATCACATAAATAAATAAACAACATCATGAAATGGTAATATTAGTTATCAGAATGGTAATATTAATCATTAGAATTAATTACAACAATTAATCACTAAAATATCTTTTAAAAAATATATTGATATTTGGTTTGATACGATATTACCGCACCAGTATTTCGGTACCAAATCAAATATCGAAATATTGAAAAAATTTATACTGAAATCAAATCAAAATTTTTAGTATCGATACGATTCAATTAGTATACCAAACTGTGCACACCCCTAGTATTTCCTTCGAATTAAAATTATTTTTCCACTTTCACTAGTTATTTTTGAAATCAGGATCTAGGATTTTTTGAGGAAAAACAATCCCCAATTTGTTTGACTGCCTTAAGGTTGAAAAAAGACCACAGTAAGATAGTCAAATAAATAATATATATAAGGTCATAGCAGGCTAACAGACGTGAGGAGTCAATGAGCCTCTATGTAGAAAAATGAGGGAGCATTTTATGTATTGTTTGTGTTCAGGATTTTGTTTGCGTAACCCCATAACCAAACAACCATATTAGTTAATTCAAGGCAATTGAATGTCACAACCCACAAATGCTTCCTCAGTTTACTTCCCATCCATGCACATCTGAACTCCAAACTTTAAAATAGTGTGCATCAAAAAATTTAAATAGCAAAATCAACATATCCACGACTTTCTCAAACCATATTGGTTTCTACAGGACCACAAAACCCCGAATTCCATGCCTCAATCGGAATTATTCTGCTGAAAGCCGACTTCCCAATGAAGACACGACATACAAAAATTTCAAAAACTTTAGACCATTCTTTTGTGCTAATAATCATGTAATAAAGTCTACATATAACAGATTGATATCAAATTACATAAACATCTGCACTTTTGAAGGGACTTGTACCCAAGAACTTGAATCTTGGTGCCTCAACTTAGTAACTCGAGTTAGTCCTCATTGGCAACACCAATTAACTATTTCTAATTGTGCCGGGCACTGAAGTTTTAATACAAAGAATTCAATTCACTTTGTATAAAGAATCAATGTCTATCAACAAACTGAGCACTAATTTATAAATTCCTGTTATTCAGGAAACATGATATACAAGTTTTTAGTACATATAATGTCTATTGTAGGTGGACTCCAGAGGCCTCGAATGGATAGAAGCAGCCTTGTGTTTCTCCTTAGGGTGTCATTTGCAAGCTTCAAACAAAGTTCTGCCCAGCTGCAATGCCCTAAAGTTCCCCACTAGGTTAGCAGAGGATGCTGTCGACATCAATGAGAAGGAAGCTCTGATAGAACCATTGATTTCTCCCTGTGAACTCTGAGAGCAACTTTTCTTTAAAACCGAGAAGCTAGTCTTGTTTTCTCTCTCACTCTTTCAGCACTAATGGAATTTAATGAATGGGAGAATGTGTGATATTTATCCAACTAAATGCACAACATGCACTTAGATTTACATTTCACATATCCATTCCAGAAATGAATGGAGAGAATCACTTAAATTATTTCCTAAAAATAGTATGACTAATTTTTGCCAAAGATCTACTGAAATTCTGATATCCAAGTGGTACTAAAGACTTTTAATTGAACGAGAGTTCATGATAGAAGTGGATATCTTTTGCTCGGCTATTTCAATAGTTGGAGGCCCCGGTGACATTGTTAGGACCACCTAAGAATTTTTATTGGGGCCCCATCCATATATGGGCTATGGCTTAGAAGTTTGGTCCATTGGATTGAAAAAAGAACAATTTATTAGAGAATATTGTTTTCAAAATTAGTATTCAATCAACCTAAATCTATTGAAGAGAAGTCTTATGTCAAGCGTGTGTGGTGATGATGAAAAAGTACTAGCAATTGGGTTACGTGGAGATTATTTCAGATAGAGTTAAAGTCTTTTCCAAAGAGAGAGAGAGGATAAGTTCTTTAAGAATTTAAGCTTAAATTGTAACTAAGGGATTTTGTTGATGGGACTGACTTCAGAACCACTTCAGATATAAGGGGGAATTTCATACTACCTGCTTGAGTAGTGCTCAAGTAGTTTTGTAAGCCGTTAGATATGCATATGATGAAGCTGACACATATATAATATTACAGCTCACAACCGCACTTGGGCGCTATTAAGTGGATAACATCTGATGAGCCAAATATAAGACAAAGTTATAGCAAATAACCGTTGGAGAATCTTTGGATAGACTAGAGAATGCAAAATGGAGAGTAGTTACAACAACTGATGAAGGTGTTTGTCAATTGGCTGTCCGCTCAACAAAAAGGGTTGACATGTTAAGGTCTAGTTTGTTGGGATAAGATATGCCGGATATATTTAAATTCAAATCCCAACTAAATATATTATCGATATGTGCAAAAGAGTGAGAATTACAAAGAACTTTATGAATAGAGGTTCAAGTAGTACCATAACATACTCATAACATCAACATCAATATCAAAATTCTTCAAAATGCTTTGTCTTTAGCAATTGTCCTCTAACTTTTGTCTAATATACTCAGTTTGGTTTTCTCCAGTTTACATTCCAATTACATTTGAATTTAAGTGCTAATTCCTTTCTTTGATTTCAATGTGTGATCCAATGTTTTAAACCAAGCCAAGATTGGCCAGTCCGACCAGTTGGACCACCATCAGGCCATAGTAGGGGTGCTCGATTGGGCAAATCGAACCGAATCATAAACCGAACACCGAACCGATTATAACCAATTTTTTTTTGATTTTTTTGTTAATCGAAATTTTTTCAAAAGAATTAAAAAATAAAAAAATAGATAAAAAAATAAATAATAAAATTATAAGTGTATTTTTTATTTATTAGTTTTTAGTTTGGGTGAGTAAAAAAATTAAAAAACTAGTGTAAAAATAAATAATAAGTATAAAAAAATATATAAAAATATTTTAAAATTATAATTTGATTTTCAAATGAGTTCGACTAAATGAAACCAATAATCAAAAATTTGAAAAATAGAAAACTGAAGGCCTGAAATAACCAAAAAATTGAAAAATGAAAAACAAAAAATTGAACGGAAAATTTCAGTCCGGTTTTGGTGCAAACCAAAATTTTGATTTTAGTTCAGTTCAGCCGATTAACTGAATTGTGAGCATCCCTAGGTTAGACCACAAAATTGGAAAGACGGAAAATCCGCCTCTTGCTAAACGGTAAAACCAATGTTAAACCGGTTGACCTGATTCTGGGTGGTGGGCTGATCGGCTCTTCAATTTATTTTTTTCAAAATGCCCACAGAAGATAGCAGCAAGTCAGTATCGAACTTGAGACCTCTCACATCTAAGGTAGAGAGAATTGCAATATAAAACATATGCATCATTTTGAGAATGAGCCGTTCACCATTTGCTGCCAATGAAACTTAGGTACGACTTGAACAACTCACTATTTTTGTTGACTATCTTATATTTTTATCTTTAGTCTTGATTTAGAATATTAAGAGTGTTGACTTTTTGTTGGATTTAGAGATAGTTTAAAAATTCCTACTATGACTTGATTTTTTTACATGTATTTTTTATTCTATAATATTTTAGCCTATTATTTATGGCATAACTATGACGTCACTAGTTCAACTGCAGTGCATGTGATTCACGTGCATTTCGAGTTTCAAAACATTGCTATGCCTAATTTATTTGTCCTACCATATTTATCTCTTGCTAATTTAATATGGCTTACAATAACTACTATTCTTGATAGCTATTCCTCTCCTTGATTAATTTACCCTCCAACTTTCACATTATTTTGCACTATTTTTTTACAATTTGGTGACCGAATTTTGAATCCCTATTAGTTTAAGCACCAGAACCCAAGGTGTGTTTGCTTCCACTCTTGATTGTCTAACAGAGTTAGGTTAGCACGTCATTTCTACATCACCTTAAGCGAATTGCTAGCAGGCACAGGCACTCATCTCAGTAGCCAATAAAAATTACTGAGTAAACATCAATATATTTGGCCCAAACCTGCCTGCAGTTAAGTTTCACCTTTATGCATTTAAAATCTTGGAGCATTATTGGTGTCTTCTTGATAAGGTATGTAATATAACACAAGTTGAAATAATCCATCAAATCCTCGTTCTGCATGCATTTTATGTAGCCAAGGATATGAAGGTTAATGACTGTAATGTTCTTCAACAGATGCAAAAGGATTTTCTCCAGAAGCAACAACCATTGTGCTGTAGAAATGTTTGTGCATTAATCATGCTTGGATGAACTGACTAGAGCTCAATGACTTCAGATATCATGTTGCATATGGTTATTATTTCAGATGCACAAAGGAGGAAGGATGAACATGGAAAAGAAGCACTCAATGAGAATATGACTGATATAAACTACTTGGATGATATAAGCAAAGTGGGATTTGAATTACCTAGAAGCCTCCTGTGCTCTCTACATATAATCAACTACTTGGAGCTCACTATATCTATCTCTTTTGCTCCTGATTGCCCTTGCTCTACCTTCTCTTATTTCTAGAACCTGGTGAAAATAAATCAAATAATCATAAGAATATAGTCTTTTCAGCTATTTCTAATAGATCATTCAATTCTGACGCTTGAAGAGATATGTCTCTTACCAGTAATTGCTATAGTGATAATATCAGCAAAAGAACAGAAAATTGACCAAAGTACCCATATAAAATGAAACAAGAAGGTGCTCAACAGTTTTAATGGCTAAATCTTCCACAACATATTATTTAGCCATTATCATTAACAACAACCCTCCATGCAGCATATCGAGGAGAGAAAAACTTCAAGTGAAGAAACCACTTCATATTCATCTATATTTATGTGCATTTGTGTGTCTTAGTTCTTTATTTAGTTGGCATTTCTTTTTCTGAGATACAGGACTAGTAACAGTAAAGTTAGGTGCATGGACATTGAGTTTTGAATATGCAGAAAGTGATCAGATGTCATTCAAAATTCACAATGCTGTTAAGAGCTATGAAATTGAGTGAAACAATGGTCTACCTCAGGCCTTGAATCAAGAACTCCACTAGACATCCCCACATCAATGCGCCAAATACTACAGTTGAATTCACTGCAGGACAACCAAATTCATATTCAATTGACAGACAATCAATCTCAATCAATCCAATCTGAATACAAGTATCATGCACAAACATTATGATAGGGAAAACTCCAAAACCAGGATATCCACCATCCATAATGTAAGCTAATATTTCATCTGCCATGTCTCTTGTTCTTCAATTGAATTCGTGGAGTCACGAGAGAAATAATTAACCCTGCACTATGTCTCCTCATTGTTTTGAATCCAGACATGCAACACATAGATTGTCTGCGTCAAGGTTATTTCTTCACGATTTTAAATATCCAACTCTTTATGCTCTAGTTCATTAAGAGCCCAAATACAAAAAGGAGAAATGGTAGGCCCAATTATGAAAAGAAATGGTAGGATCATCGTGGCTACAGGTGGCTTAGCCCACTAGGCTATATGATTGTCATCAAGGGCACACACATCAAATTTTAAATATATATTTGTGCATACATGTAGATCATAAAGCACTATATACACACCATTTAGATAATCGACACTGTTTTAAGTCCTATTTTGCACCTAAAATTTACAAGTTTTCATGAAAAAATTACATTTATAGGTGTAAAGTAGGGTGAATTATATAAGATCAGTAACGAGAATAAGGAAGCTAAATTGAAATGATATAAATTAAGACTAATTATGTCACCCAGACGACTGCATAGTCGCATGGACACAACTATGGGTAGGATATAATAGAGTTAGGAGGTGTAGAAATAAACTAGGGAAAGGAAAAGGTTATAGCTCTGAAAAATGGGATTGATGAGCTAATTGCAGAATCCCCCAGAGAGTCGAGGTTAAGAAAACAGAAAGGCAGTGAACAAAGAGCATATCTCTGCAGGTGGAAGTGAACTTTGAGGATAGATGGACATGCAAATGCCAATCAAATTAGCCAATGTGTGCAAGTAGGATAATCCAGAATGGTATTTCCTTTATTCTTCTATATTTTGGGATAAAAAAATTTCTTTTGTTTTCCTCATAACATGGGTTGAATTTGATGCACATCTCACGCCAAGAAATAGCTAGAAATATCTAAGTATCTACAGTTATTTTCAAACAGGAATCGCTAGATACAATACACAGGGATGCCCAAAAATGCTCGATGAATTCACACAGCAATTCATGCATAATGGCATACATAACTCTCAAATTTTCATTGCATTCTCTTGGTTACTGTATCTGATTAGTCACTCAGGACTTAATATTCTTCATCCATATCCTATTTGCCCACTTATGAGGCTTTCTATTTTTCATTTTTTTTTTCTTCATAGTTATGCAGGTATGCCTCCTATTTTGACTTTTCCAACTTGTATATTATTGATATCACAATACAGGATATCAGCCATTTATGAGGTGTATTGCTTAAATTGTTGTGATTAATATCTGTTTCATGGAAGACTAAAACTGCAAGAAACTTAAGGGACATTTAATTATTTCAGCCCTTTTATTTCTTTCCTCCAGTTTGAAATTAAACGAGGTTTCACATTTTTTTAATTTTCTTGCCATCTATTTAATAGTTAGCTGTGCTTGTTCTATGAAGAAATTGTTTGAAGAGATTGTCCAAACTAGAGGGCTGAAACAGGTAGATTAACAGATTGCTGTATCTAGTGATCACATTGACCAAATTAACTTTCGCAGGAATAAAGAGTTCAAAATACATTCAAGCTTCTTTACCAATTTACTCCTGCAGCTTGCGGAGTATGTCCTACCACCATTGCCTTGGCACCTACTGCTTGAAGTGTTTCACGAAGAATAGATTGGATCTAATAAGAAGCAAAACTTAGGACTCTTAAACGCTTAAAGGTTTCAAAACAAGAAAACAGATCAACCGTATTCATCAAAAACAGATTGAAATAATCAGCAGAGTGACAAACATATTCAACTAATAGTGCTGTGTCCAGAGCAATATATCATTCTGGAAAGTACCCTTTTAAATAAAGGGTATCATTTGATTAACCAAATACTTATTGGACACAAAAAAGCTATAAGTAATAGCACAATGTAAAATGAATTCAAATTAAGAGGACTAAGAGAAGTTTCTAATTAGAATGCATTTCCTACTGTTGTGGGTTCAATTAAATGTGCTTAAAAGTGTAGAGCAACACTACTAGAAATATCCCTACCAAACCCAATTCCATGTATTCCAAAGAGGTATGAAGCCTTGATCATCCACCCAGGAAAGTAGACTTGTGTCACCAGGCCATCAAAACAGCATACAATATCAACTACACAAACAATATAATAGACAACCTGATTGATTTGATAATTTTCCAGATCCGATGTCTCTCTCGAGTATAAACGACTCCACACTACACTGTCATAGCCTCTGGTGGCTATAAAGGGGATTCGTGGATAATCATCATCCATGCTGAGGCCTTTCATCCAATAAGATACTTCTGTGTTCATCCTCTCTATGCCGTATTCAACTGCAGCAGCACAAAAGGTCCAGTAGGTCATTATTTTTAACTATTCAAATCACAGAGATTAAGATTACAATAATACCATGATGAGGAAGAAGGCCACCATGGCAGAATACCCAGTCATTAACTTTGAGAACAACCGCATGCCGTGCCAATTCAGATGCCAATGGACCCCCTGGTCTAAGGAGAATTGATCTTGCAATGACTCCTTTCTGTCGCTGTCCTAATAGTCGGATGACTGAATTAGAAAGGAAATACTAACTTGTAGTAACCCAAAAAACTGGATGAAGCTTTCTTTCTCGTGAATAAACGCATTGGAAAAGCATCAAACCATATTCCAATTCAAAAGTCTTAACATATGTGATGTCGTTATGCAACAATATTCCAATACTAATAGTTGATGCTGATTGAATTATTTTAAAAAAGAAAAGCCTTTATCAGCAGAACGGACAATTTAAGAGATCAGTTCGGTAACTCTCAGCCAAAAATTTTATACAGTTTGAATGTATTGCGGAAGAACTCGTCTTCCTAAGAGCTTTGTTTTGGTAAAGTTTGTTTAACAAGTTTGGTGATTAAGAAGATTAACAAAATTAAATAATGTATAAAAGAACGAGAATACTAACTATTTTTTAAATTGGTTATGTTCTAATAACACTTTCGGGCAGCTCTTGAACAGCATATGGACAAACTATTATCACATAGTATTTATCAAACTACGGTTAGAGTGAACTGGTTCATAGTTGTACTCATTGAAACTATTTCTCTATTTTTCCCATACACTACCAAATGTATTTTATTCAAATCGCCTCAACTGATATCAGTGCCTCCAAACTATTCAAGTTTGAGCCATTCACATATAACTTTTGTCAACTGTGCACCAGAGTAAGTGCAGAATGCGTCCATAACTAATGTCCTTCCTACACAACCCTTAGCTGGAATAAATAATGCTCAGAGGTTGATCCAAAAATATAAGGCAAAATAAAATTTATGGCACAATAAAGAGAATATGTGACACCAGTTCTGCTAAACATCATATACTTCTATATTTTAGGCAGAGCCATCTTCAATCTTCAAGCACATTTGAGAAGTTTTAGAATTTCTCGGGAAGAACATTGCATGTTCATAAGGCCTATATATATTTTATATGAGTTAAATCAGTTTTCATTGTGCAAGGAATTTCAAGATAAAATGAAGTTAGTAGTGCTTCTTAGGAAATTTAGCAACTCCATTAAATGGCATCCATTCAATTGTACATAGATAGCTGCCCCCCCACCCCCCCACCCCCACCCACCCCACCAAAAGGGAGAAGAAAAAAAAACTACATCTGCATAATCAAGAAAGAAAGGAAAGAATTATATGTTGTTTCCATTATATCCTAAACATTTAATACTGATTTTTTGGGCATGCCACTGTGCATCATAATTGATTGCTCCATTGTCACCTGGAGAGCATGGGTTCAAGTAATGGAAATAGTCTCTCTTGCAAGGTAAGACTAGTACATCTAACCCTTCTGAGACATATGCACTGTGAGAGCTTGGCGGGCTGGATATGCCCTCGGTGCAGAATATCTTCTTTCCGATTTTAGAGAAAGTTCATACATGTCATATCAAGCCATACCAAGGTACCAGAAACAGATCTCACCACAACAAGTATTTCTGTAGCCCAAGTTCTTCATCATATGTGTAAAGGATAAGTGACCCAATTGTTGGAAATACAACCAGATCTTATCAAAAATTCACTCTGAAATCATTACCATTACTGCCATCAACCAAATTATCACAATCTTTTGGCAGAATTTCTAGAAATCAAGGCATTCAATGATATAGTCCAAATTCACAACTTACCTTCACCAAATCCCAGGGACCCCAATAATTTTGTGGCACCTTACGATCTTCTTTCCATCTTTCAGACACACCAACCCAACCAACAAATGCTTCTTCCCAGTTATGGTCACATATTTCCAAATGTTCCAGGAAGGCAGCACACTCATCGAACGCGCCCGAATCAACATATCTAAAATCCCCTTCCACATTCATGGTTTCATGATTTCCATTGACCTAGAAACATGAGAACGAAACTTAAGTGATTCATCGTATTTGTAAAAATAAGCATTCACGCTTTTAGTAGTTCATGCATTTGAAATGATTGAAAGGAGAAGAAAATTTATTAAACCACAGTATGGTAGAATAACAAGGTTGACATTACTGATCTCTGTGAAGTCTTAAACAATCACAGGAGGATATTTAAGAATTGATTATTGCACTTTTATTGCTCTCTGAAAAAACAACTGGGGATGACATTCCAGATTAAAAAATGCATGCAGAAAGTCTAACACAGACCTGGAAAACTGCGCCTCCATTGGCTTTTGCCTGGATATCTAATGACTTCAACAAGGATAAAATTGCAATTTCATCTTCACCCCTATCAAGTATATCTCCAAGCTGAACTAATACCTGGCCATGAATAAAAAGTTTCAATCATAAGGTTCATTGAATTCCTCAACCACCATCTGCTTTTGGAGAACAGCATGCGGATTGGAAATGGCATTATGATCTTCCTCCTAAACAGAGTTGCATAAGCTTTTACAGTAGTGAAAGAAATGCATACCGTTTGTCCACCAACCCATAAGTCTTGACCATCAGAACTCAAGACACCAGCCATCTGAAGAGCATATCTAGCTTTATCAAGATCTCCATGCAAATCACCAACTGACAGTCATGACAACACAATAAGTAGCACAACAAACAATTGAGGTCTATGACGAAAATTCTATTTATTACAGACTATTCAAGATGTATGTTCCAGCACGGTTTAAGTTCCACAGAGGTAGTCTGTCATTGAGCACAAACATTTTCATTCCTCAATGCTCATCAATCAGAAAAACAAAATTTTTTTAGATCATAATAATCACAGTGAATGATCTATATAAGACTTCAATTATCAGATGTTAATGATGGATCAAAATGTCCAAATCGTTATTTGGAAGTGTCTGATAGATTAGCTAAGTTCCCTATGATTGTTCACACAACTTGGATGACTTCTGTATCAGCTGTTGTATAGAATAAAATAGTCAAACTGGGGTCCTCAAATCATCATGCAAAAGGAAATAATTTTTGTAATTTTCTCTACTTAAAAAAAATACCTTTATGTACATAAATTCCAAAATTCCCAATACATCTAGGGTTATAAGATGAGCCGCGCCAGCTTGAGTAAGGCTTGACTTGAGCCCGAGTTTTTTTGAGCATGAGCTCGAGTTTATCTAGCCCCAGCTCAAATAGAAGCATCTGAAAGCTTGCACGCTTTTATTTTTTGTACTTTATATATTTTAATATTTAATTTTATTAGTAATGATAGTGAAAAAATTAGTAATATCATTAATTTCATTAACAATAAAAGTGAGAATATTTATAATTTTATACATAATAATATTGAATTAAAACAAAAACGTTATTATTTATTTAAAATAATGATTATGTGTTATAATAAAAATAAAATAATTCAAATTATATGGTATTAAATTGATTACGTTTAACTTTAATGACTATAAGGATGATGAAAGAATAATAATATCATTTACAATAATAAAAAAAATAATTCAAATTAATTTAAATATCATAATTTTTTTCAAGCTTGACATTCCTCAATCAGGCTGGAGCTTGAAAATTTTCAAAAGGTCAATTTGAGCTCGACTCATTTGCATCCCATATACAGGTCTATATAATTTTCTATATCCACCATAAATCAGATACAGCATTGTCCTATTATACTCAACCTCACTGATTCGCATCAAAGAGAAAACTAATTTCAGCAGAAAACAAGAACAGAAAAGCCATATAAGCACTCTCTGATAGACAGCATAATACAACTTATTGCCAATAAGCAATTAGAAGCTAGGTTTCATTGTATCTCAAAAGCACTTCACTTCCACTCTTTCACATTCCCCTCCTCAACACTTTACTCTTTCACATACCCCTCAACACTTTCCAAGTATTTTCAGAAGTCATAACTACAGAACTTCAAGCCATAATCGTGTTACTATGGAATCACATATCCGAAGACAGAGCACTACTTATCATAGCTATTCTCCACCAAACCAATCAAAACCTGTAGACTATGATTACACAAACTTTACTCACTTTATGAAACAACCCATGTATGCTTAATGCAAAAATTTTAAAAAGGACAGACAATCATAAACCCATTGAAGCATGCTGTAGTAACTCAGACAAGAAACAGCAGCTATCATAGCCGTTGTTAATGAACGTAAACTGCTTGTTATAATGCTGCAACTAGCTAAACCAAGAAGTCGGCATCCATACCCGCGACGATTCGGCGGCCGGGGGCAGAGACAAAAGTGGGCGGATCACCATTCACCACAATGGGCTTTAAGCTTCCCCCTGAAGTCTCAGTGCTGCTTCTGCTTTTGCTGAGGCTGTGTGGAGTTGAAGCTGTAGAAGCGCAGCAACATATAGCGTCCAAGATTTTGTGCTGCTGCGAACGCAAATATAGTCTTTGCAGAGGCAACAAACAGCCAAGAGGGACGGAAGCCATTAATCTTCTTTATCGTTCACTCCATGGCCCTCCTCCTATTTCTCATTTTCTACTAGTCTGTAAATCTTTTTGTATGTTTGCCAAATGAGAGCAACCACATGTTTTGCCACGGAATTTCCATTTCCAAAAGGAGATTTTTCCACCACGAATATGGTATCTTTTATTCGAATTATTAGTTTATTATTTCCCCTTATCTTGAACCTTTTGCACATTGACCCGGTTGTAGCTTTGATTTGATTATGATTCATTTATTCCACAAAATCGTTTCATTTATTTGGCAAGATGGCTTCGGGATGATCAATGGTGTTTTTTTATATTTTTTGAATTTTCTATGCAGTTTTGTCAAAAAGTACTTTTAAATTATCATGTTGTAAAGTCAATGTGTTTTGTAAATTTGTTTGCTATAAAATTTAAATAAAAAATAATAATTTAATAATTTATTATAAATTTAATAAGAATGAGTTAATAACCTTGAGTTGAGCTTTCATTTTATATATATTTTTTAAATTTAAATGGAAGCATGTCCTCTCTTGAACCTTGTGTTTACGATCATCTCACTTCCCCTGCTTTCCCTCTTCTCTCCTCTACTTTCCCTCACTTTCTCACTCTACTCATTTATATATATACATTTAATATATATATATATATATATTAAATGTATATATATATATATACATGTTTAAAAAATTATATAAAAACATATGTAATTTATATATACATATAATTAACAAAGATATAAATATATAATATCATTTAATATTATTAATATTATTATTTACTTAAGCTATAATATTATAAAATAAATTACATAAATTAAATTGTTAACTAGTTACAAATAATTAATTATTTATTAGGTATTATTATTTAATACATCATTGTTATCAATTGAATAATCAATAATTATTGTACAATTGAAACTAACCTATGTAATTATAGGTAAATCTCGTGTATTAAATTAATAAGCTATAATAATAATTATTCATAATTAATATTTATTACGATTATTATATAATTACGTATATTCATTACATTTTTAACATGATTGTTATTCACACTTTAATTTTTCTATAAAATCAATTATTAAGTAATTAATTATTATTATTAATTTTTTATATAATATAAATTAATAACATTATAAATCACATAAATGTAGTGAAATTTAAATTTTGAATAACTACATTAATTCATTGTACAAAAACCTTATTCCACTGAAAAGATTAAGCTAGTTATTGAGAAAATTCCCTAAATACTTCAATAATTTTTAACTAAAATTTTTAAGTTAAATGATAAATATAAAATATAATATACATCTACTTCATAATTATTATAATAAAATATATATATTGTAATTAAAATATTTATGATATGATATGAAAATAGAGTGAGAAAAGATAAGATAATTAATTATTAAGTGAAATTGGAGTAGAAAAACAACATGAAAAAAATAATAAGAGGACGGAGAGGAGAGTGGGAAAGTGAGAGACGGGAAAGGAAGTGGGGGAAGTGGGAGCAAGTGATGGAGAGAGGAGGAAAAGTACAAGACATAAAGTGCAATTGAATCTTGCACTTTTATCTAGTTAGATTTAAAAAAAAATACATAAAATGAAAGCGCAGCTCAATGTTGCGTTTTTGAAAGCACAATGTAATACCCCTTAACCTAACTATAGAATCTAAATAAGTTGATACAGTTATGTCAAGAAATATTAATTTTTTATCAATATTAGAGTTATGATTTTAATAAAAGTTCTCATTTTTAGCTATAAGAGAAAGAGTTTAAATCGTTTTAAACACACCATATACATATATCAAAACTGAATACATTTGTTTACAAAATAATAATAGAGCGGCTTATTTAAAAATAAAACAGAGTTTTCAAAATATGATACAAAACAGCTCAAAGCATGTCAGGCCGCTTTTGAGACTCAGTCAACCTCTAAACCTGTACATTTCCAACTGCATTACATGAATCTAATAAGTTAAAGGCTCAGTAAGGTGAAACTGATGCAATAACAAATAGTGTACATACAAATCACATAAATGATTAAATGCAATATTTAATTTAATAACTTTATTTCATAAATCATTCTTTGGGGCCTTTGAAGTGTGGTACCTAACTAATAGCGATGGACCGTGGTTTTTGAAACCTGTTCATAATGATTAGCCAATAAGAGAACTAATATGAAGTTTCCATACTTGGTCTTTCAACCTTAGGTATTAGTCGTATTCTATCTCATTCATTATGTCTTTTCTATACCGGTTTTTCAATCTTAAGTATTTGCTACCATTTATTGAGTCTGTCGGTCCCTCTCACGTCCTTTGTCCATCCGACCATCAATCAAGTATCATACTTCTTTTTCAAAAACCTCATTATATTCTTAATAGTGTCATATTCATGAACCATAAATGCATCAAATATTACATCATTTAACAAGTAATAACAATCACATTAAAATATGAATAACATTATATGATTTTTGTGATACAGCAAATGAAAACTTCAACTTACCTCAAGTCCACTTTGTGCTAAGTGAAAAGACCAATCTCTTTAGAAGATAGTATGTGTTAAAGGCCTAACATAATCAAATCATGTACCTTTTAATATTATTTTTATAAATCATATAGTCTATTCTAGTTAAAATCATACACACTTTTCAATCTTTTGTAAATAATTCCATATTAATTACATAACCTTAAAAATAATGCATACCTCATATTTTACTACTAATTCAAGACAATAAATATTAGGGCAGTCATTAAATAACTAATAATTCAAACATAATTATTAGGGCAGCCCACAAAATATGAACACAATGCGAATTAAAATGACGTAAACTTGATTCTAACTTAAATTGATTCTAACCTTCAATTAAGCAAACTAATTGCTATTGTTCACAATTATTTGTAGGCACCTTCAAATACAATATAAGCATTACAAAATTAATAGAAACAAGTAAATTAAATAATTTCACAAGACTATCAATTTTGCTAAAAACTAGCTTAACTAGCTTGGTTTTGGTTTCAAGTGTAACTTACTTAAGTTTTCAATCATACAAAAATATACTAAAATATGTAACCATCCAAGATACTACAAATTCATCATAAGAAACATTGAAAAAGAATATACCTTGATTAAATTGGAATTAAGCTTCAAAATCAATGATTTTCAAGCTTAAAATGGTGAAAACTTGTTCTAATTTGTGTTCTATGGATTTCTATAGATTGAATTCAATTTTTGTGAGTATGAGAATGTAGATATTTGGGAGAAACTTAGGAGAATAAGGGCTGGTTATTTTTTAAGTGCTTCCACAATAAATATGGATGAAAATGATTTATTTGACCTTTCAAAGAGAGGTAAGTGGAGGGCTATGATTAGTTGTATCATACTTGGTGTCTTTTCATGCCAAAAGCCACGTTTATGGGCTAGGGAGATGGCAAAAATTGATGCTTTGGTGTTATAATCAAGTACAATGCGATTTATAATGATTCTATGCAATCTAGTCAACCAACCAATCAAATTACACTATTTTGCATACTTTTAGTTTTTAGCCAAATGTAACATATTTCAATCAAATATTTAGGCAAATAATCACTTTAGAATGTAACAAGTATGGATCAATACAAATAATTCATCTCATGGTATTCAACACATCAATCTTTTTTAAGCGAGATACCGAATTTTTCACTACAAAAAAAGCACTTAAGGAATATATTAAATCAAGAAACAAAAGTTTGATCTCATATTTCATGTACTAATGCATGTTAAAGCATAAATGAAGCATGTAATAACAATTATTCATGTTCGTGCAATCATGCTATTTATATGCCATAATTCGATAATACACATTGATTAGATGCAAAATGCTTATTATTTGCTATGTAGGAGATAATTGAGAATTGGGCATTACAATCCTTCCTTCCTTATAAAAATTTCATCCTCAAAATTTGATGTACTAAATAATTCTGGATATTTGCTCTGCATTTCTTCTTCTCTTTCCTATGTTGCTTCTTCTATAGCATGATTCATCCACAATACTTTAACAAGTCGAATCTTTTTCGTTCTCAATTCTTTTTTCTTCTGATCTAGAATTTGCACTGGTTCTCTTCATAGGCTAAATCAAGAGTCAATTCCAATGGTTCATAACTCAACACATGCGAGGGGTTTGAAATGTACTTACTCAACATAGACACATGGAAAATATTGTGAACTCTAGATAATGATGGAGGTAGAGCCACTCTATAAGCTTTATCACCAACTCTTTCAAGAATCTCGAATGGACCGACATACCTTGGGCTTAGTTTTCCTTTCTTTCTAAATCTCATGACACCTTTCATGAGAGCTACTTTTAAGAAGATATGATCCCCAACAGCAAACTTTAGATCTTTTTTTCATTTATCTGCATAACTTTTTTGTCTATTCTGCGCAATCTTCATTCTCTCTCGTATCTTCTCCACTACCTTAGCGGTATATTGAACTATTTCTGGATCAAGTAGGCTTTGTTCTCCAACTTCATCCCAGTGAACTGGAGATCTACATTTCCTTCCATATAATGCTTTATAAGGCGCCATTCCAATTATTGATTGGTAGCTATTATTATAAGTAAACTCCAATAATGGAAGCTTTGCATCCCAACTCCATTGAAAATCTAGCACACAAGCTCTTAACATATCCTCTAATATCTGAATAACTCTCTTTGATTACCCATCACTTTGTGGATGAAATACTATACTGAATGCAAGTTTCGTTCGCATGGCACTGTGTAAGCTCTTCCAAAATATAGATGTAAACTTAGGATCTCTGTCAGACACTATTGAAACTGGCACCCATGTAACCTGACTATCTCTTTAATATATTATTGAGTATACTGGTCCATATTGTATGTGGATTTCACTGGAAGAAAATAGGCTGATTTAGTTAATCTATCAACAATCACCCATATGGAATTATACCCTTTTTGTATTCTAGGTAATCCAAGCACAAAGTCTATTGTAATATGCTCCCATTTCCACTTTGGAATCAACAAAGGCTTCAACAACCTTGATGGTCTTTGATGTTCAATCTTAACTTGTTGACAAGTTAGACATTTAGCCACAAATTTTGCTATATCTCTCTTCATTTTAGGCCACCAATAATGTTGTTGTAAATCTTTATAAATTTTTGTGCTACCTGGGTGTACTGAGTAAGGAGTAGTATGAGCTTTTTCTAAAATATCTTCTTTCATGGCCTTGTCAAACGGCACACACAGTCTCCCTTTGTATTGAATAATCCCATTATCAGTAACAGAGAAGTCTGGCCTCTTTCCAGCCTCAATCATTATTTTCAATCTACACAAATGCATGTCTACCTTTTGACCTTCTCTGATTCTATCTTAAAGTACAAGTCTCAACACTAAGACTGACAACGAACATTTTTTTCCTTTAGGTATAATTTCAAGCTCTAATGTCTACAAATCCAGTAATATTAACTTTTGTATAACAAAAAGAGTAGACGTGGATTTTCTACTCAATGCATCTGCAACTACATTCGCTTTACCAGGATGATAGTTGATCACACAATCATAATGTTTCACAAGTTCTAACCATCTTCTTTGTCTCATATTAAGCTCTTTTTGGGTAAAGAAGTACTTCAAACTCTTATGATCTGTGTATATCTCACACTTCTTACCATACAAATAATGTCTCCAAAATTTCAAGGCAAAAACCACAACAGCAAGTTCCAAATCATGGGTTGGATAATTCTTTTCATATTCCTTCAATTGCCTTGAAGCTAGGCAATAACCTTCCCATTTTGCATCAAAACAACACCCAAACCATTTTTTAAAGCGTCGCTATACACCATGAATCCACCAATTCCAGTTGGAATGGTAAGAACATGAGCTGTAGTCAATTTATGTTTTAGTTCTTGAAAACTTCTTTCACAAGCATCGATCCACAAGAACTTCATATTCTTTCTTGTCAACATTGTCATTGGAGTTGCTATCTTTGGTAATTCCTAAACAAATCTTCGATAGTACCCTGCTAATCCTAAAAAACTCCTTACTTCTGATATATTTGTTGGTATTAGCCACTTAATGATAACTTCTATCTTGCCCGGATCAACTGAAATACCATTCTTGGATACTACATGACCTAGGAATACCACTTATTCAAGCCAAAACTCACACTTCTTGAATTTAGCATACAACTGTTTTTCCTTAAGAACTTGCAACACAATCTTCAAATGTTCTTCGTGCTATTCTTTATCCCGTGAATAAATTAGAATATCATCAATAAACATAATCACAAATTTATCAAGATATTGCTTGAACACCCTATTTATTAGATCCATAAAAGCTGCAGGGGCATTGGTTAAACCAAAAGGCATCACTAGAAATTCATAATGTCCATATTTTGTTTGGAATGCAGCCTTTGGTATATCTTCTTTCTTGATCTTCAATTGATGATACCTAGAGCGCAAATCAATCTTAGAAAATACAGATGCTCCCTGTAATTGATCAAACAAATCGTCTATTCTTGGGAGTGGATACTTATTCTTGACTGTTATTTTATTCAACTCTTTATAATCAATGCACAACCGCAATGTACCATTTTTTTTTCATGAACAACACAGGTGCTCCCTAAGGAGAAAAACTAGGGCGAATAAAACCCTTATCAAGTAATTCTTGCAATTAAACTTTTAACTCTTTCAATTCTGTTGGTGCCTTCAGTATGATGCTTACGTTTTTCATTCCCTTGGTTTGATTTTTGCCCTCCTTTCTTCCACTGATTCAGATTTCTGGGAGTGAATACTTGCTTTTTTTGTTGATGAACTTTCTCAATCTCTTTCTCACCTAAGTCAGCCATCAAAGCCTTGTCCATCAGTTTTCTAAACTCTGTTACTAAAGACATTTTCACATCTCTTCTAATTTTAGGATTAAGGCCCCTCAAGAAATGATACGTCTTCTCATTGTTGTCTTTTGGGATGTGTGGCACATACTTGTAACCCTATTCAAATTTTCTCACATAATCACATACAGACATCCCTCATTGTTTTAACTATAAGAATTCTTTTACCTTGAGCGACCTAACATCTCTTATGAAATACTTATCATAAAAGATTATTTTAAACCTCTCCCAAGTTAGCTTTTCTATATTCACTGCAAGCTTAGCTCATTCCCACCAAGTTCTAGCATCCTTCTTCAACAAGAAAATTGCACAGCTCTACCTTCTCAACATCATTAATTCGCATGTAGTCAAAGATAGTGTTCAAAAATTTCACCAATTTCTCTGCAACCATGGGATCAGACCCACCATTAAAATCAATTGGTTCCATCTTTCTAAACTTCTCATATACAGCCTATGAAGGATCCTATCGAGCTTGTGGTGGAGGAAGTTGTTGATTCTATTCTTGAGTTCTTTGTTGCATATCTAACAATTGTTGTATCTGTTCACCATGCATTCTAGTTTGTTGTTGAATGAGATTAGTCAAATTGTCCACCACACTATGATTACCCTCATGATAATCCATTGTCTTTCTTTTTGGTGCCATGACCTAATATGCATTACCCAATCTCATTCCATTAATTAGCCAATAATAAATGCATAATCATGACAATAACATGGAATGAAATATAATCAAATAAACATAAAGCCAACTAAACAAGTAGTTGACCGAGTTTCCCACCCAGGATATATATGCCTTCTTCTGTCTATAGGAAGGACTAAACCTCCGCTCTGATACCACAAACTGTAACACCCCTTAACCTAACTACAGAGCCTAAACAAGCCGATACAGTTAAGTCAAGAAATGTTAATTTTTTTTATCAATATTAGAGTTATGATTTTAATAAAAATTCCCATTTTTAGCTATAAGAGACAGAGCTTGAATCATTTTAAACACATCATATACATATATCAAAACTGAGTACATCTGTTTGCAAAACCATAATAGAGCGGCTTATTTAAAAACAAAACAGAGTTTTCAAAATATGATACAAAACAGCTCGAAGCATGTCATATGAACAAATCTCTGTCCGGCCACTTTAGAGACTCAGTCAACCTTTAAACCTGTACATTTCCACCTGCATCACATGAATCTAATGAGCTAAAAGCTCAATAAGGTGAAACTGATGCAATAACAAATAACGTACATACAAATTACATAAATGATTAAATACAATATTCAATTTAATAACTTTCTGTCATAAATCATTCTTTAGGGCCCTTGAAGTGTGCTACTTAACTAATAGTGATAAACCATATTTTCAAAACTTGTTTATAATGATTGGCCAATAAGAGATCTAATACGGGGTTTTCATACTTGGTCTTTCAACCCCAGGTATTAGCTGTATTCTATCTCATTCATTGTGCCTTTTCTATACCGGTTTTCAACCTCAAATATTTCCCACCATTTGTTGGGTCCGCGGGTCCCTCCCGCATCCCTTGTCTACCTAACCATCAATCAACTACCATACTTCTTTTTCAAAAACCTCATTATATTCTTAATAGTGTCATGTTCATGAACCATAAATGTATAAAATATTACTTCATTTGACAAGTAATAATAATCACATTAAAACATGAACAACATTATATGATTCTTGTGATACAGCAAATGAAAGTTTCAACTTACCTCAAGTCCACTTTGTGCTAAGTAAAAAGGTCAATCTCTATGGAAGATAGGATATGTTAAAGGCCTAACACAATCAAATCATGTACCTTTTAATATCCTTTTTATAAATCATATAGTCTATTATAGTTAAAATCATATACACTTTTCAATCTTTTGTAAACAATTTCATATCAATTACATAACCTTAAAAACAATGCATACTCCATATTTTACTACTAATTCAAGACATTAAACATTAGGATAGCCATTAAATAACTAATAATTCAAACATAATTATTAGGGCAGCCCACAAAATATGAACAAAATTCGAATTAAAATGACGTAAACTTGATTCTAACTTAAATTGATTCTAACCTTCAATTAAACAAACTAATTGCTATTGTTCATAATCATTTGTAGGCACCTTCAAACACAATATAAGTATTACAAAATCAATAGAAATAAGTAAATTAAACAATTTCACAAGACTATCAATTTTGCTAAAAACTAGTTTAACTAGCTTGGTTTTGGCTTCAAGTGTAACTTACTTAAGTTTTCAATCATACAAAAACATACTAAAACATGTAACCATCCAAAATACTACAAATTCATCATAAGAAATATTAAAAAAGAATATACCTTGATTAAGTTGGAATTAAACTTCAAAATCAACGGTTTTCAAGCTTAAAAGTGTGGAAACTTGTTCTAGTTTGTGTTCTTTGGATTCCTATGGATTGAATTCAATTTTTGTGAGTATGAGAATGTAGAAATTTGGGAGAAATTTGGGCTTATCATTTTTGAGGTGCTTTCACAAGAAATATGGATGAAAATAATTTCTTTGTCCTTTTAAAGAGAGGTAAGTGGAGGGCTATGATTAGTTGCATCATGCTTGGTGTCTTCTCATGCCAAAAGCCACATTTATGGGCTAGCGAGATAACAAAAATTGATACTTTGATGTTATAATCAAGTGCAATGCGGTTTAGAATGATTCTATGCAACCTAGTCAACCAACCAATCAAATTACACTATTTTGCATACTTTTAGTTTTTAGCCAAATGTAACACATTTCAATCAAATATTTAGGCAAATAATCACTTTAGAATATAACAAATATGGAGCAATACAAATAATTCATCTCATGGCCATTCAACACATCAATCTTCCTTAACCGAGATATCGAGTTTTTCATTACAAAAAGGCACTTAAGGAATTTGTTAAATCAAGAAACAAAAGTTTGATCTCATATTTTATGCACTAATGCATGTTAAAGCATAACTGAAGCATGTAATAATAATTATTCATGTTCGTGTAATCATGTTATTTGTATGCCATAATTCGATAATGCACATTGATTAGATGCAAAATACTTATTATTAGCTATGTAGGAAAGAATTGAGAATTGGGTATTACACACAAGCTTTCACTCAGTTTATTAACTAATTCCCATTATACGGTAAAAAATTAATTAGTAATTAAATGAATAATAAACTATTAAATTAGTCTGAAAAAAAGTACTACATGTAAATTATTGCATAACACATTTAAAAATATTGTATGTATTAAATTATAAGAAGTTTTTTTTTGAAATTGTAGTATAGGGTTTTGTATTAAATTGGGATTGAGAGCCTTGAAAATTTAAGATCTCTTAATATGAATATATTTTATGGTTGGAACAAAATACATAAACCTCTCTAAAATTCACCTATGATAACAAATACCATATTGAACTTACAAATCTAATATTTACCTCCCTAAAATTAAATGTTTGGATAAAATCGCCCTCAATGCAATGAATTTATATAGTTTTAATTATCTTTTAAATATTTTGCATCCCAAATTTAATTTTAAATTCTTTTTTAATTATAATCAATATTTTAAATCATATTTTTTTGAAAAAAAGTACTTAGCAACTTAAGCAATTCAAAATTTAAAAATTAAAGTAATACAAGAGTATAATATATACACAAAAAAATTAAACATGAAAAAATTATTTTGATTAATTGAATTTAAAATAAAGTATTAATTTTTTAATCTAAACGAAGTAAAAGATGAATAAATATATTTTTGCAAACTTAATTTAGATATATATATATATATTAATTGGATAACAATAATGTATGCATTTTTATTCAAAAGTGTCCAAAGTTTATTGGAATATACCTTTGTTCAATTTAAAACATATATATATGTATATCTAAATATCAATGGAGATATACTTATTTATTGTTATCCAAAAGAGTTCAAAATTTATTTAAATTAAATAGTTAATACTTTATTTTGAATTCAACTAATAAAAAATAGTCTTTCATGTTTAATATTTTTTGTGTGTTTAATATACTCATTGATTTTTTTTTTAAATTTGAATTACTTAAGTTAATAATTACATTTTAAAAAATATAATTTAAAAAAACTTATAAGTAAAAAAAAATTAAAATTCAATTTGGGATACAAAATATACTAAAAACTATATAAATTAATTGCATTAAGAATAATTTTGTCTAAACACTAAATTTAGGGATAGATGTTACATTTATAAATGCAAGGGGTATCTACAAGTATAAGTCAAGTCCAGGATTTATGTTTTTGCCCTTACGATTATTCCTAAAAGAAATAAAATCACCCACCAGAAATAGCTTAAAATTTTATAATCATAGAAACTGGCTAGTAAAATGAAACTCAAACATTTGAAAGTATAAATATAAACATATAATTGGTGCACTTATAGTTTGTTTGAACACGGTTTGTGTGAATTTTCAAATCATAGTTTATGTAATAAATTTATAAAAAGTTTTGTATGATGTGGTTTGGATGGTTTTTAAATTTTGGGATCAACCCTAAATGAAATAAATGCTCGTGATGGCAATGAGATTTTGCCTATGTGATAAAATTGAGGCTCTAAGATTCTACAATTAAAAGGTTTTAGGTTTGAGTGTCACCTATATGTAAATATTTGTCTATTTTGACAGTGATTTCATCCTTGACATATATACTTTGATTTAAAGTTATTGATTAGATGTATTTATTTGTTTACTTTATCATTACATAAAAATTTTAAACTCACAAAGGAAAAATTATTATGTCATTCACATATCAACATATCAAGTACTAATTGAAAAAACTACTATATAAATAGACTAACACCCATATTTATGTTTAATATTTTTGGTGTATTTATTATTATTATACTCACTTATATTTTAGTTTTATAAAATTTTAATTATTAAAGTTACCTATTACTTTTTTTAAAAAAATATAATTCAAATTCTTTATAATTAAAAAAGAATTTAAAATTAATTTCGGATACAAAATATTCAAAATATACTACAAACAATATAAATTGATTGTATTAATGACAATTTTATCTAAAAATTTAATTTATGAGGGTAAATATTATATTTGTAAGTTCAGACGGTGTTTACAATATAGGGTGAAGTTTAGGAAGATTATATATTTTGCCTTGTGATCATTGCTTAAAACAATAAAAACCATCCACCAGAAACAACTTAAAATTTTACATTCATAGAAAATAGTTAATAAAATGTGATACCCGAACCTCTTACTACTCACATGGCCAAATATGATTCATGCATTACATGTTAATTTTATATGCTATTTGCATTTCTATTGACATTGCATAATTTATTTCATTTTATACGACATTCTTGAATATTAAACTTAATTCTGAAGCTCTTGCACGATATTAGTTATTGAATTTCTTAATCTAAGTAGTTGATTTTATATTGAAATAAGAAGAAAATGAGGTGGATCAATATTAGATATAGATGGGATATATAGGTTATAATTTTGGAAGTGCTAAAAGTGTTACTAGTAACCTTATACGGTTTAATTTGATTTGATCAAGTTATTTCAAAAGTATATATTTGTAAATTAGCATACTTGGGATATTGGACATGATATAATATGATTTAAGTGTCATATTACAAGGCCCTTATGTGCATATGATTTTAGAAATGCAAACTAGATAATTCTTTAAGAATCGGATGCGAATCGGTTTGGAGATCGAATGAACGGACATAGGAATTACCTATGGGAATGAATGGTGATTAAGATAGGTTGCAACCAAATAAAAATAGGTGAGACACACAAGATTAGGTCTGCAAGATAAGGGACAAAATCAGATTTTGCCATTTACTTGCCACCTCATGCTTTCTTATTAAGCTTAAGCTAACATCTCAAGCTAACACCTCAAACCCTTCACCCTTAAGCAACGACCAGACCCTCATTTCAGCCATTTTCATCTTCCAAACACACACCTTAAGGTCTCCAAGTGATCCAAATTGATTCCAATTTGAAATAAAAGCAAGAAAAGCAAAGAAGAAGTGATTACCATCAAGTTAGCCTCAAAATCTGCATAGGTAACACTTATCTACGGTTTTGCCTTTGGTTTTCAGATTATTATGAATGGTTTTATGGTTTATTAAGCTTTCAATATCTCTTATAAAAGTGTTAGGAAGTTTTTAGTTAGACTTTGGTGCACAAAGAAAGGGTTTTTGATCACAAACACTTAATAGGAAATACTTGTGGCAGAAACTGTGATCTTACTGTTTTCTTGTGTTTTAGGTTTCAAAAGTGTATGGTATGTTGAATAAAACCTATAATTATTACCATTTACATGACCATATATGAGTTAAGAGTATTGGAATGAAGTTTTAACAGTTGGAAATTGAAATAGAGAATGATATTGGAGAAACACTCAAACTACCAAAATAGCAAAATCTGTTTTGGTGTGCTGTGAAGGAAACTGAATTAAGGGAGCTAAATCCATTATTTTTGGTAATAATATGACCTGGTTGTCTCCTTATATATGCTATCTAAGTATGGTGAAAATTTTGGAGTGATTGAATATACTTAAGGGTGCCAAAACCATTAATGTCATGAAGTGTGCAAAACTGTCACGGTAGGAAACAATCTGTTTCAGTATGTCGTGAAGAGAGCTGAACTTGGGAAGCTATATCCGTGATTTTTAGCAATTCTATGATATGGTTACATTTATATACATGTTATATAAGTGTGTTAAAAATTTGGGAGTGATTGGATATGCTTAGGGATGTTAAAATTATCATGCAACTAAACTTGACAGCAAGAAAATATGAAAATGTGAATCTGCCACATTTGATCACTTAGCATGTTTCAACCTTGATATGTTGCTATTGAGTGTTAAAAATTAGGTACATGCTATTAGAGTTATAATACTTCAATTACATGATGTTTTCATGCATTTAAGATGAGAAATTGAGGTATTTGAGGGGCTATATTGGGTTCTAGTTTGTGAAAGCTTGATTGTTAGCTTATAGCTTGGTGTTTAAGGTCTAGTATGAGATTTTGTGCTTTCAACTTGCCAAATTGGGAATGGTGCTTGATGTTGGGTAATATTACAGGCTATTTTACATCTAAGGTTGGAGAGAAATACTAAACAAATTTAGACTAAGCCACCAACCAAGTGAAAGGTAAGTAAAGATTCATTTGCAACCACAATGCATAGACATAGTAGATGTGTGAATTATATGTGATATCATAAATCATATGTGCATAGTAGAGGGCTCTCCATTGAGCATACATACATGGGCATTTTCATTAGCACGTGCATGCATCATATACGAGCATTGTGATAAATCTTGCATTGCACGGCATGATTCAGAGAAAGGAAAATGTTTTGCTGACCACTACTAGTGCATCGAAGCATGCATGGATTTGCATGGTTTTATGCATGGATTTGCAGGTTCGCGTGCATGGATTTGCATGCGTATGAGTATGCATGGATTTGCATGCTTATATGATTATTGGCCATTGGATTATGGCGGTGTACAGAGCTCTTTTCCGGTGCATGGGATAGTAGCGTTGGTCAGGGGCCCAAGAAAGAAATGATTTTGAGAGAAATATTTTGATGCATAAAATTGCATTGTGAGCATAGCATTTTGAGTTGCATGACTTGATATTGTGGATTATTCTTTGACATGCATAATCTTTACTTGCTGAGCGTTAGCTCATATAGTTTATGCATTGTAGGTGAGTACGACGATGCTTGAAGCATCTTTGGCTGGTTGGTCGGCTGTTGGAGCTCCTGCAGGTGTTTGAGGGAGTGTGTACATAGATGACGACCTGTTGGGCTATTTTGTTGGCTTGTTATATTTTGAGTCTGGTGTATTATGTTTTTAGATTGGTACTATATTTCTCTTTTAAAACTTTACTGTAAATAAGTATGTAAATATTGTGGTCGTTATGGGTGTTGTGTTTTTATATAAATACTGTTCCTTCTATTTTAAACAGGGTTGTGTATGTAAGAAGTGATATATCTTTTCTTAAAGTGTTACAAAAAAAAAATTCCATGCATGCACACAGGTTCTATCATGTCAAATTATACAATATATATGGTTGTGTAGGAATGGGGATGTTACATAAAATGAAACTCAAACAATTGATATTAGAAAATATAAATATAAATATATAATTGGTGCACTTTAGTTTGTTTGAACCCACAACAACACATGGTGTGGTATTATGAAAATTTTCAAACCACAATTTATGTAATAATTTTACAAAAATAGTTTGGTATGATGTGGTTTGGATGCAGCTCTAAATGAAATAAATGCTCATGATGGCAATGAGATTTTACATAAGTGGTAAGATAGAGGTTTTAAAACTTTACAGTTGAAACGTTTTAGATTTGAATGTCACTTATATGAAAGTATTTGTTTGTTTTGAATGTAGTTTCTTTCTCGACATATATATTTTGATTTGAAGTTATTGGTCAGATGTATCTATTTATTTATTTTGAGGAGAACAATTGAATATACATCGAGCATTACGAATTTGAAAATAAGTTGCGCAAAAATGGAGTAAGTACAGTACTATTTAATAAGGTGTGAGCAAAAAATGCATTTATTGCACGTCTTTTTCTTTTGTTAGAAAGATTAAAAATAAGGATACAAAATTTGAAAATTAGCTACTTACACATGAATGTACATGTAGTTGTGACTGTGACTCACATATTCCTCTGGTTTTATGTCCATTAACGGCTTAAATGCCCTCTATAGGTCAATAATATGCTTCCCATTAATTTTTTTTATAAACTAGCAAACATGGTCTTTTAATGTCAGATTTTCAAGACTATAACGCTTATCATTCCCAAAGTGATTCCATAAATCAAGAATTGCACGTTGTACTAATTCACCTGAATGCGTCTTAAGAGTCAATATAATGTCATTAAAGACTCCTACTCAATCCATCCATGATGAATTGAATTTTATCTTCTAGATTTTTAGAAAACATTCTTAAGGAACGACACTTTTTGTTGCAAGTCCATCGAGTACATTTGTGACAAACTTACATTTTTTTCGCCCTTCGTTTTTTTAATATGTGTTTTTATCAAAACCAAATATGTATATAGTAACTAAGTTTAAAAACTCATATCAAAACTCACCTGTTACTCTTACATTTGCTTCAATTGTCCATCGTATGTTATCTGAGATGCCCTTATATATAAGCATCCTTAATCTTTCAATCCTGATTTTATAAATTTTTAAAATTATATTTTTAGGAAGAAAAAAAAATCACTTCTTGAGAGTTAGAAAAATGTCATCCATTTTTAAAAAAATGAGAAAAGAGAATGATAAAAAGAGAGAAACTTTGTACAGAGATCTTAATTGTTTGGGAAACTGTTGCATCTGACTTCAATAGCCACAAAGTACCATTATCCACCACTTAACAGGGAAGGATCCTAGTTTTTTATAATTTTCATAACTTTTGTAGAAAGTGCAAGTATCTTTGAAAAGAGTAGGTCAATAAAATCCACACTGCAAGATATTTGTAGTGGGCTTCTTTGTCAAAAAGTGAATACCATATGTTTTTGCATGAAAAAAATAAAAACAATACTACATGTCAGAATATATTTTCGATTAGGACAAAATAAAATAGAAAAAAATAAAAAAAATTAAATAGATAAAAAGAAAAGAGAATAAGAGTTAGAAAAAATAAATATGTAATTATCGGCTCTCATAGTCTTCTTTTTCATTCGTTGGGTTGCCTCCTAACAAGCGTTTGATTTAATGTCATCAGCCCAACATTGCCTCCTTCATCACTCATCAACATATGCTGCTAAATCCATCATCTATCCAATCACCGTCTTATAATTTTGAAGGACCCAAATAAGTTTGTCCGCTTGTACTTGAGTGAGGTCTTTAACAATTCTGACTAGTGATATTTCTTTCTCACTCAAGTAGACATATTTAAGATGGTACGGGATTAGTTTAAGCTCTACTGTAGGTGTCTGCACCACAGAAGGTGAAAGCCTTATTGACAATTCAACATAAGAGACATTATACCTTAATTTTTCTGGCAACGAATCCAGCCCTGTTACATCATTTTCCACATCTCCCAACATTTACACATCCAACTTCTTTTTTTTTTTTCAAATCCTCCATAAGGAGATGTTTTTGTAAAGTAACCTCCACTAACATTTGTTGTGATTTGGGATCAATAATGTTAATTGTAGAAATAACATTCACATTAGTAGGATGTCTCATGGCTTCAAAAATATTATATATTGTAACCTCGCCAACAAACTTCATAGTAAGAGTGTCATCATGAACATTAATCTTAGCTCGAGCTGTCTTCATGAATGGTCTTCCCAAAAGAATGTGGGTAGGATTAGGGTATGTGTCATCCTCCATCTCAGGAATATAAAAATTAGTAGGAAAAACTAATTCATTCACCTGTACAAGAATATCTTCCACAACCCCAATTAGATATACATTAGATTTATCAACTAATTGTATGATAACACCAGTTTCTTTTAAGGGTTTTAGATTTAGAGAAACATAAATAGAATATGGCATAACATAATTGATGCTCCCAAATCTAATATGTATTTTTCAAATCTAGTCTTACTAATGGTACAAGGGATGGTAAAAGTATTCGGAACACTTTGGATGGAGTTTTCTTTGAAAAATTGCCGAACATTCTCCCCCATATTTACTTTTTCATGTCCCCTCAACTTCTATTTGTTAGTTCATAACTCTTTGAGGAACTTAGCATATCGAGACACCTGTTTGATCGCATTAAGAAGAAGGATGTTTACCTCCACTTTTTGAAAAGTCTCAAGGATCTTCTTTTCTTGCTCATTTTTCTTAGAATTTATTAATCTGCTAGGAAAATGTGGAGGTGTTACATAAGTATGTGAGAGAGGTTTAGGAGTACTTACCGACTTTGAATTCTTGTTGGGATTAATAGTCTTGTAAAAAAAATTATTTTGAAGAGTTGTGATCGAATTAACCTCCTTGATTGAATTTTCACCTTAATAAGAAACATGACACTGAATGGTAGGATAAGGTTGAGATTGAACAAGAAATTTACCTTTTTCATGAGTACGCAAAGAGGTTATCAAGGTTGAAAATATGCTTTTGATCTCATTGATGGCTTGTGAAGTTTGGTTATTGATATTTATTTGTGCATGCATAAATTCTTACAAAGTTTCCTCAAGAAATTTTGTATGTAGAGTAGGATAAGAAAGAAAGTTTGATAGCTTTTGTGAATGTAGCGGTTGGGCACAGTTTTCATCTCGCCAACTAAAATTGGGATGATTTCTCCATTATGGATTGTAAGTTTTAGAATATGGAGAATGAAAAGGCTTTTTGAATGTGTTCATGACATTTGCTTGTGCTGGAATATTTGGGCATTCATTGGTGGAGTATCCCACAAGTTTACAAATACTACAAACTTCTTCATCTTACACAGATCTGATTTTCTTTACATTTATAAGTTCCATGGCCTCAACTTTTCTTGTTAAACCAGTAATCCTTACATTTAGATCATTTTTTTGACTAAGATAATATTTTTATTTATTACTATTAGTAAGATTATATCTAATAGAACCTTCAAAATTAACAATATGCCATGATTGAGAGTTTTCTGCCAAATGGTCTAGATATTCTAGGGCTTCATTAGATTATTTATCAAGAAACTCACCATTATACATTATTTCAATAAATTATTTTGTTTCAGGAGTTAAACCTTCATAAAAGAAACTAATTAAACACCATTTTTCAAAACCATGATCTTTAAGGATTTTTGTGTCTTGAATGCCATCCAAGAGCCTCTATTTATAGTAGAAGAGAGCCCGAATTGACATCTCCAAATTCACTCCGAATGCACTCCAAATTAACTTCAAATGTGCTCTAAATTCATATATCCTTTTCATATCCAAATTTTGTCTTAAATGTTTATCCTTGCAATCTACTGATTTTAGAAAAGTGAACAACATTTAAGTTGTAGATGCTTCTGTAACTTTATTTTTCAACTTGAATCATCTAATTCCAACCATTAGGGAGAAATTTATGCATGATTTAAGAAAATGTGTTTGCATAATGGATCTTTTCCAATGCATACATTTGGAAGAAAAAATTTGCTATACTCAAGGCTAAATTGGGCTGATTTTCCAACAACAAAGTTATAGTTCTATCTCTTGGTTTCAAATGAAATAAGATTCAGGTCTATAGGGCTTTTGAACATGGAGTTATGCTCAAAATTATGAAAACTGCACAAGTTTGGAAACATACTTATTTTCAGCCCAACAATCACTTGCAAAGTTCAAGTGATTTCTTTCATATATTTTGATCTACACATGATGGACTTAGGCAAAAATGACCATTTTCTTCTAAATATAATGCTTCTTTGATCTAGTGAAATATTATCTCCAAACTTGCTCACGAAACGTGTTGTCTTCTTCGATTTTATTTTGGCTCTTTTTGATCTCTTTTTATTCATTGATTCCCCAACACAAAATATTAATAAAATTATAATATTAATAAGAATAAAACAAGGAATGTATAAAAGATTTGATACAAAAAAATGTCAAAATATGCACTTATCAAAACACCCTATATATATATATATGGGAAAAAATAGAGCATTTAAGGATGATGTCAAATAAGTTTAGAGTTTATAGTCAGCAAGCAATGTCGTCTCTGATGAGTTGTAAGTTTAAACTTAATTTGCCCCTTTCAAATAAGTGGGAGCATATGAAAGTCAAATTTAATTTAATCACTATGAAAAGACTTTCTTAAATGATATTTTCAATGTTAAGCAATTGGATAAGTAGCTTGTAGCTATTAGACCAATGGCTTGTGCCTTATGGTTGAGTCTAGTTATTATAAGGCTTCAGGCTCTTAATATAAGCAAGATTAGAACAAAGAAAAGAATAGAAAGGAGACTAAAAATGAGTTTAAGAAGACAAGCCTAACCACTAAATGAAGAAAAGTAGTGTAGGTTTAAAAGTGCTATAGTAGTTATATTGTTGGTTTGTTTTTCTCATGAATGCACTGAGTTCTTGTGATTTGTAATGCTACTATCACAAAATTGAAGTCATTGTGTCTTAGAAGATAATTGTCATGTACTGTAAGCACCAAGTGTAGGCAAATTTCATTTTAAAGACAAGGAGTCTAACTCTTGCCTAGACTATAAGCTGTTATTTTGCCCAAATTATCTTAGCCATTTCAATATTACACCTACCAAATTACTCAATAATTTAAGATGAAATTTTGTGTAGTTCAAAATGGCTTCAACATCAGCAACACTTATTTTACCAACTCCAGCTCATGAAGAGAAACTAAAGAAGTTCACCAGAACCGATTTCAAAAGGTGGCAACAGAAGATGTTATTCTACCTGACCACTGATAAGTTAGTTTTATACCAATAATTCATATACCTTTTGATTAACATTTGGTTTGTTTTCAAGTGTTTGTGTTACTTTTTATGCATTTAATGTGAAATCTTGTAGGTAATGGCAATAAGAGAAGAAAATGGAAAGAAATCAAAACCTTGGTTGAAATGTTGAAGAATTCGAGTTGTGGTGCCACTGATGCCAGTTTTGGTATTTCAATCATAACTCTGAGGAAACATTTCATATAAACTTTATTCTTGATCCATTGGAAAGACAAGATATAGAACTACAACTTCTATGTTTACCACAAAATTAAATTCGGTCGATTTAAATGAGTAAAACTGACTTCAAGAGTCAGCACTGGGCTGCAATTTTCTGGGATGACACATCTTGGTATTTCCAGAATAACTCTCTCCTAAGAAGTCATATTTAGTTTATTCAAGTTCCAATGGCAAGCCAACACATAGGAATACAATTCATATGAAGACATAAAATTCTATTTTGGCCTCTAAAGTGGTGAAAAATCGGTTGAAAGAGGCTACAAGCGCTGCAGAAGCCGATTCTGGACAGCAAGTGCAGCGCCTAAGCGCTGCTTTCTAGCGCTTAGGCGCTGTACCCACTGTCTTGGATAGACAAGGCAGTGCCTAGGCACTGCTAACCAGCACCTAGGTGCTTCCGGGCAGACAAGTAAGGTCAAAATGGGCATTTTGCCCTCTTTAGGGCAATTCCCCAGCTATTTTGAGAGATTCCAAAAGCCTCCAAAGGAGTTTTTGGAAAGAGGAGAAGAGGAGGAGAAGCCAAGAAGCAAAGGAGAACAAGGAGACTTGGAGAGAAGAAGGTCATTCTTGGAGACAAGGAAAGCTTCAACTATTACTTCCACATCACAAATTGGTGAACAATTTCCATGTTCTTTTTTATGTATTTCTTGAAGTTATATTCATACATGAGGAACTAAACTTTTCTTTCTAGAGGATGATGTAACCTTATTTGAACCTATGTTTTGAATTCCAAATAATATTAGTTCAAGTTATTCATCTTGTTTGTGTTATCTTGTTTAGTATTTCATCTTGATTAATTGACCACTAATTAAGATTGTTTGACGTATGAGATTTGACACTCGAGAGAGGGAAGATTATACATGATCATAGGGATAACACAACCTAGGAATCATAGAGTTGAGAAGCTTATGAAACCTTTGAAGTTTTGAAGAAGAATTCATTGAACTTTTGTAGAGTTTTATTCTTGAATTTTTATAGAGATATCGAAATTCATGTTAGAACTTATAGTCAATTCGGAACCCGAGAGAGGGAATTGATGAGCTTAGGAATTCTTAACTTACATGTGTTGTTAACTTGAATTGGTATATTTTGGAAGGAAGAACATAGGTGATAATTAGGTGAGTCATTCCTTTATAATTTCTTGCTCATAAGGTGTTTGTTGAATTGCTTCTAAAAACTCCATTCTTGTCTATACATTTTTTATCTTACTTTACTTTGTTTACCAATCATCACTCGATTTTCTAGATAAAATTAGGACTATTTGAACTTCGGTACTTAATGCAATTTTTGATTTCAATTCTTGTGGATACGATACTCAACTCATCATTATATTAAAACTTGACACCGTGCACTTGCGGTTTGCATAATTTTCACGAACAAGTTTTTGGCGCCGTTGACGGGGATTGTTTTATCATAATTGCATTAATATTGTATGACTTAGTCTTGATTTTAGTTTAGATTGTTTTTACTTTTCTTCCCGTATTTTGATGTTGTTTTGCTTTACATTGGATTATACGTATTTGTATGCGTAAGACTAGGAGTCTTGACTTAGGTTATTTTGATCCAGAAATTGAGATGACTCTTTGAGCTATTAGAGCAGTGAAAAAGAGTTGACAATCAAACCATGGCGGATAACACCAACAATGTTAATGTGAATGCCAATCTTCCATTGCAACAACCACCACCACAACGAGCTATTCGGGACTACTTTTCAACCAACCATGAACCAAAACTACTCCGGGATAGCTCGACAATCGATCAATACCAATAATTTTGAACTTAAACCAGCTCTCATTAGCATGGTGCAACAAAACTAATTTGGAGGAAGTGCGGTGGAGGATCCAAATGCGCACTTAGCTATGTTTTTGGAGATTTGTGACACCATCAAAATGAATGGAGTGCCCGATGATGCCATTAGACTTCGCTTATTTCCATTCTCTCTCCGAGATAAAGCTAGGCTATGGTTACAATCTTTTGCACCATGTAGCATACCGAGTTGGAATGACTTGACACAAAAAATTCCTTGCTAAGTACTTTCCACCAAGCAAGACACTTCAACTTAAGAGTGAGATAGCTCAATTCCATCAACAAGATTTTGAGCCACTATATGAAGCTTGGGAGAGGTTTAAAGATTTTCTAAGAAGGTGTCCTCAACATGGTTATGAGGATTGGCAATAGGTACAATACTTCTACAATGGTTTGAACGGGCAAACTCGAACCATAATAGATGCTACCGCAGGTGGGACTTTGATGTCCCTATTTTGCTGGAGGAGATGGCTACTAATAGCTATCAATGGCCTTCCGAGAGGTCTTCCATAAAAAGGGTTGCCGGTGTTCTTGAGGTAGATTCATTTACACAATTAGCTGCACAAGTTTCTGCTCTTTCTAACCAAATTGCAGCTTGGACTTCTAATGGAGTTTCTCAAGGAATGGACTCCATGGCATCCACCAGCACTTCATTTATGGACACCAAAGGTAATGAGCAGGTAAACTTTGTCAATAATCGTAATTTCAATTTCAGGGGAAATCAACTACCTACTCACTACCATCCGGGGCTTAGAAATCATGAGAATTTTTCCTATGCCAATAATCGAAATGTGCTTCAACCCCTACCGGTTTACAACAATCCACCACATCCAAACCCTCAAGTAGGTGAAAAAAAAAGACATCTGTGGAGGATTTGATCAGCACTTTCATTGGTGAGACAAGAGCCCGATTGAATAAAGATAAAGCGAAGAATAGACAAAATTGAAACTCAAATTGGGGCACCTAGATTCTAAATTTAATGTTCCCATCATTTTTTTTCACAAAGATTTCAAAAAAAGGATTGATTCACAATTTGCAAAATTTCTGGAAAATCTTCAAGAAAATTCATATTAATATTCCTTTTGCAGATGCTCTTGAGCAAATGCCCAACTACGCAAGTTCATGAAAGATGTGATGTCAAGAAAAAGGCGATTGGTGGAGTTCGAAACCGTAAATCTCACAGAGGAGTGTAGTGCCATTTTACAGAAAAAGCTTCCTCAAAAATTGAAGGATCCAGGGAGTTTTACTATTCCTTGTACCATAGGAGGATCTTTTTTTGATAAAGCATTATGTGATCTTGGAGCAAGTATTAATTTGATGCCACTTTCTGTTTTCAGAAAATTAGGAATTGGAGAAGTCAAGCCATCCACTATCACCTTGCAATTGGCGGATAGGTCTCTCACTTATCCAAGAGGAGTTGTTGAAGATGTATTGGTAAAAGTGGATAAATTCATATTTCCTGCAGATTTTGTGGTGTTAGATATGGAGGAAGACCAAGAAATTCCTTTAATTCTTGGTCGACCATTCCTTGCTACGGGGCGTGCTTTGATTGATGTGCAACGCGGTGAATTAACTCTAAGAGTTAATGAGGATGAAGTGATGTTTAACATTTATCGTGCATTGAAGTTTCAAGAGGAACCACATACTTGTAATAGGATTGAAATGTTAGAAACTTGCTTGCATGATCATTTCCTCAAACAAATTCCTATCGAACCCTTAGAGAGATGCATTGTTCATTCCATGATGCAAGGTAATGACCATGAGATTGATAATGATGATTTAATGCATTACTTGCTCTTTCTTGAATCAGGAGAGGTGGAGTTGAAAAAGGATAAAGGCAAGGAAGCAATATGAGATACCACAATCAAGGAACAAACAATATCACCAGAGTTGAAAGCACTTCCCGAGCATTTGCGGTATGAATTTCTAGGTGCTAACACGTATCCGTAATTGTTTCTGCATCCCTATCTCCTTTAGAGGTTGAAAAATTGCTTCGTGTTTTAAGAGAGCATAAATCTGCTATTGGTTGGTCAATTTTAGATTTAAAAGGTATTAGTCCTTCAATTGTCATGCATAAAATCTTAATGGAAGAATCTTACAAACCATCTATTGAACATCAACGTAGACTAAATCCTACAATGAAAGAGGTTGTAAGAAATGAAGTCTTGAAATGGTTGAATGCTGGAATTATTTATGCAATTTCTGATAGTTCTTGGGTGAGTCCAGTTCATGTAGTTCCAAAAAAGGGTGGCATGACCATAATTCAAAATGATAACAATGAATTAATACCAACAAGGACGGTCACAGGTTGGCGAGTGTGTATTGATTATAGAAAACTCAACAAAGCTACTCGTAAAGACCATTTTCCCCTCCCATTTATTGATCAAATGTTAGACCGACTTGCAGGGTATCAATACTATTATTTTCTCGATGGTTATTCGGGGTACAATCAAATTGTCATAGCACCGAAGACCAAGAAAAAACAACATTCACATGCCCTTATGGTACTTTTGCTTTTCAAGAATGCCATTTGGATTATGTAATGCCCAGCCACATTTCAAAGATGCATGATGGCAATTTTTCATGATATGGTGGAGAACATAATGGAAATTTTTATGGATGATTTTTCAGTATTTGGTTCCTCATTTGATTTATGTCTACATAATCTTTCTCTTATTTTGCAGAGATGTGAGGAGACTAACCTTGTTTTAAATTGGGAAAAATGCCATTTTATGGTAAAAGAAGGTATTGTTTTAGGTCACCGAGTGTCCTCCGAAGGACTTGAGGTAGACCGAGCAAAAATTATTGCTATTGAAAAACTTCCACCACCAATCAATGTGAAAGCTATTCGTAGTTTTTTGGGACATGCCGGGTTTTATAGAAGATTCATTAAAGATTTTTCAAAAATTATAAAACCTTTGTGTAACCTTTTGAAAAAAGATAGATCATTTGACTTTAATGTTGATTGCTTACAGGCCTTTGATCACATCAAGAAAGCTCTCATTTCAGCTCCTATTATGGTGGTACCGATTGGACCCAACCATTTGAACTTATGTGTGATGCTAGTGATTATGCGGTTGGAGCAGTGTTAGGACAAAGAAAAGATAAAATTTTCAGGGTCATTTACTATGCAAGCCGAACACTTGATGATGCTCAACAAAATTACACCACTACTGAAAAAGAATTGTTAGCCGTTGTGTTTGCATTTGATAAATTTTGTGCTTATCTTGTAGGTACCAAGGTGATAGTGTATACCGATCATGCTGCTATTAGGTACCTCTTTGCTAAAAAGGATGCAAAACCAAGGCTAATCCGGTGGATACTCCTTCAAGAATTTGATCTTGAAATCAAAGATAAGAAGGGAAGTGAAAAATATGGTGGCGGATCACTTATCGAGGTTGGAGCATAAAAATGAAAACTTTGAAGGACCAATTAAAGAATTTTTCCCAGATGAGTTTATTTTTGCAATCAAAGATAATTTACCTTGGTATGCAGATTTTGTGAATTATCTTGCAGGTGGATTATTACCCCGGACCTTACATATCATCAAAAGAAAAATTCTTACATGATGTGAAATCATATCTATGGGATGATCCTTTGCTCTTCAAAAGGTGTTCAGATTCTGTGATTCGGAGATGCATTCCAATGGAGGAAACAAATGAAATTCTTAAGCACTGTCATTCATCCCCTTGTGGTGGTCATTTCGGACCTACAAGGACAGCTTCTAAGGTATTGCAATCTGGTTTTTATTGGCCATCTTTGTTTAAGGATTGTTATGCTTTTGTGCAGACATGTGACCGTGGTCAAAGGACTGGAACAATTAGTAGACGCCATGAGCTTCCTTTGACTAACATGATGGAAGTTGAACTCTTTGATGTTTGGGGGATTGACTTCATGGACCATTTCCTCCATCAAATGGTCGATCATACATTTTGCTTGTTGTGGATTATTTCTCTAAGTGGATAGAAGCAATTGCCTCACCTACTAATGATGCCAAGGTAGTGCTTAAATTCTTGCACAAACATATTTTCACTCGTTTTGGCACACCTAGAGCAATTGTAAGTGATGAAGGTTCTCATTTTTGCAATAAAATATTTAATAACCTTTTGGCTAAGTATGGTGTGAGACACAAGGTAGCTCTTGGATATCATCCTCAATCAAATGGACAAGCCAAAATCTCAAACCGAGAAGTGAAGCAAATCCTTGAAAAAACGATAAGCATTAATCGAAAGGATTGGGCACATAAACTTGATGATGCATTGTGGGCATATCGCACACCATATAAAACTCCTATAGGTATGTCTCCTTATCGATTAGTTTATGGAAAAGCTTGTCACCTCCCCGTTGAGTTAGAACATAGAGCATATTGGGTTGTGCAACGATACAAAGGCAATAGGAGAAAAAAGGTTGTTGCAACTCAATGAAATGGAGGAATTTAGGCTTGATGCTTATGAAAATGCTAAAATCTATAAAGAAAAAACAAAACAATGGCATGATAAAATGATCTTGAGAAGGGAATTTCAACCCGGACAACTTGTGTTGCTTTTCAATTCAAGATTAAAACTTTTTCCGAGAAAATTAAAATCTAGATGGTCCGGCCCCTTTATTGTCAACAAGACATTTCCATTTGGGGCGGTTGAGCTCAAAGGTAAGGATGGCATATTATTTCGTGTCAATGGACAGAGGTTGAAACATTATTATGGCAATGAAATTTGGAAGATGTCTAATCTTCCACTTGGGGAAACAATCTAGGTATCCAGTTTCGGTCTAGCTAAAGACTTTAAATAAAGCGCTTCTTGGGAGGCAACCCAAGCTATTTTTTCTTGCTTTGTGAGTGTTGTTATTCTTGAGTTGTTTCATATCATGATGATTTCTCCTTGATATTTTACTCATTTTTGCAGGTTAAAGGCTAAACACCACCCATTTTCAGGAAAGTCCCCTTGTTTTACAATTCTTTTAATCATTGAGGACAATGCTTATATTAAGTTTGGGGGGGAGTTCAAGTGTTTAGGGTTATTGCTTGTATAAACTATGTGCATACTTGAAAAAAAAGAGTAAATATTAGAATTTGTACGTTTGTTTACGTGTCTAAACATCAAATTTTGGTTTTAGTTACTTTATGAGGTCTTGTGAATCTTGATGCACTAAGTAGTTTGTTGAGTTATATTTAATTATTTAGAGACAGTTTATAAGGTCTAATTATTTTCTAAATGATCCCACTAATCTCTAGAACTTGTTTGATCACTAGTCGAGGCAAAATCCTAGGTGGCATAACATTAGAGAAATGATTTAGGCCATTTTTGGACCTGTTTGAGCCTTTGAAGCCAACCTATACTTGAATTATTCCCTAGTGTCCCCTCTTGAGCTTATTGAATCAACTCTTTGGACACCCTATACACATTATCGAGCTAAAAAAACAAAATATCCAATATTCTACCATTTTTCATCTCATTTACACAATCATTCTTGAATGAATTGTTGTATTCAAAAAAAAAAAGAAGAAAAGAAGATGAAGCACAAGTAAAAAGAAGAAAAGATTGAAAAATGATGAAAAAAGAGATTATGAATTGAGGTGTATGATTTGAACTCCTTAAAATAAATAAACCCCCCGTTGCATGCAACAAAAGAAATAAGTTTGGGGGTAATCTAAGATCAAAAAGAAGAAAAATAGGATGTTCAATAAAGAAAAATGAAGGAATTGATGAAGAAGTTGGTGCTTATTCAAAAAAGTTCTAGCATGATTGTGTAAAATGGGCAATTTTTAGCTACAATTTTTCATATTTTCCCACCATTACCCAAGCCTCACAATACAAGTTTTGGAAGTCCTTTTGATCTTTGATGCTATGATCTACCTACATTAGTGGAGACTTAGTGTGAAAAACAAGCCTATGGAGTTCGGTATGCACTTCAAAAGTGGATCAAATATGAGTAGTTGGCTTTATAAACCTATCCAGATGATAAATGAAAGTTGATAAACTACTACTTTCACACACACACACACACACAAACCATGAAGTTAAGTGAAACCAATATGCATGTTAACATGTAAACTTTGTATATTTTTTTAATATTTTGAGATGAGAGGTTAGAAAAATCTTTCTTGATTTTGGTAACCTGATTCATAGGAAGAGATTGTCATGAGAATTTCATGTTTGATGCTTGAGGACAAGCAAATCTTCAAGTTTGGGGGTATTTGATAAGTTAGTTTTATACCAACAATTCATATACCTTTGATTAACATTTGGTTTGTTTTCAAGTGTTTGTGTTACTTTTTATGCATTTAATGTGAAATCTTGTAGGTAATGGCAATAAGGGAAGAAAATGGAAAGAAATCAAAAACCTTGGTTGAAATGTTGAAGAATTCGAGTTGTGGTGCCACTGATGGCAGTTTTGGTATTTCAATCATAACTCTGAGGAACAATTTCATATAAACTTTATTCTTGATCCATTGGAAATATAAGATATAGATCTACAACTTCTATGTTTACCACAAAATCAAATTCGGTCGATTTAAATGAGAAAAACTGACTTCAAGAGTCAGCACTGGGCTGCAATTTTCTAGGATGACACATCTTGGTATTTCCAGCATAACTCTCTCCCAAGAAGTCATATTTAGTTGATTCAAGTTCCAATGGAAAGCCAACACACAGGGATACAATTCATATGAAGACACAAAATTCTAGTTTGGCCTCTAAGTGGTAAAACATCGGTTGAAAGAGGCTACAAGCGCTGCAGAAGCCGATTCTGGACAGCAAGTGCAGCGCCTAGGCGCTGTACCACTGTCTTGGACAGACAAGGCAGCACTAGGCACTGCTAACCAGTGCCTAGGCACTGCCGGGTGGACAAGTAAGGTCAAAATGGGCATTTTTCCCTCTTTAGGGCAATTCCCAGCTATTTTGAGGGATTCCAAAAGCCTCCAAAAGAGTTTTTGGAAAGAGGAGAAGAGGAGGAGAAGCCAAGAAGCAAAGGAGAACAAGGAGACTTGGAGAGAAGAAGGTCATTCTTGGAGAAAGCTTCAACTATTACTTCCACATCACAAATTGGTGAACAATTTCCATGTTCTTTTTTATGTATTTCTTGAAGTTATATTCATACATGAGGAACTAAACTTTTCTTTCTAGAGGATGATGTAACCTTATTTGAACCTATGTTTTGAATTCCAAATAATATTAGTTCAAGTTATTCATCTTGTTTGTGTTATCTTGTTTAGTATTTCATCTTGATTAATTGGCCACTAATTGAGATTGTTTGACGTATGAGATTCGACACTCGAGAGAGGGAAGATTATACATGATCAGAGATAACACAACCTAGGAATCATAGAGTTGAGAAGCTTATGAAACCTTTGAAGTTTTGAAGAAGAATTCATTGACTTTTGAAGTAGAATCATTGAACTTTTGAAGAAGAATTCATTGAACTTTTGTAGAGTTTTATTCTTGAATTTTGTAGAGTTTTATTCTTGAATTTTTATAGAGATATCAAAATTCATGTTAGAACTTATAATCAATTCGGCACCCGAGAGAGGAAATTGATGAGCTTAGGAATTCTTAACTTTCAGGTGTTATTAACTTGAATTGGTATATTTTGGAAGGAAGAACATAGGTGATAATTAGGTGAGTCATTCCTCTAGAATTTCTTGCTCATAAGGTGTTTGTGGAATTACTTCTAAAAACTCCATTCTTGTCTATGCAATTTTTATCTTACTTTACTTTGTTTACCAATCATCACTCGATTTTCTAGATAAAATTAGGACTATTTGAACTTCGGTACTTCATGCAATTTTTTATTACAATCCTTGTGGATACGATACTCAACTCATCATTATATTAAAACTTGACACTGTGCACTTGCTGTTTGCATAATTTTCACGAACAACCACCCTGAACCTAGCAAGGTTCTTGAGGGAGGATGCCCCCACTGTGGAGGAGGAGGAATGAGATCCTTAAAAGAGGGAAACATTCGATGCATGAAGTCACAGTGACTTTCTATATAGGAACTACGTCCTCAATGAACTAGACAATACACTATATAGAGTATATAATTTAGTGAAGACTATTAAAGAGCTATAGGAGTCACTCAAAAAGAAGTATAAGATGGAAGATGGCAGCTTGAAGAAATTCATAGTCGGCTAGTTCTTAGACTTCAAGATGGTGGATTCCAAATCTGTGATGGACCAAGTCCAACAGTTGCAAATAATCTTGTATGATATACATGTTGAAGACATGCAGCTCGGTGAGTCCTTTCAGGTAGCTGCCATCATTGAGAAGCTATCACCTGTCTAGAAGGACTTCAAGAACTACCTGAAGCATAAAATGAATGAGATAGGACTTGAGAATTTGATTGTTAGACTGTGGATTGAAGAAGAAAACCGCAAGTCTAAAATTAAATCTGGAAAAGTTTAAAAACTTCTAGGTAATGGTAAAAAATATGGGAATGCTAAAAAATTCAAAGGAAATTGCTATAATTGTGGCAAGCCAAACCACAGGGCCAAAGATTGTCGTTTTCCAAAGAAAGACAATTAGAACAGTTGCATGTGACTGAGGACAAGACTATACCCATGGATATGTCGAACCTCGATCTCTCGACAGTCATGTTTGAAGCCAACCTGGTGGATAACGTAAGAGAATGGTAGATTAACACTGGTGCAACACGCCACATCTGTTCTAACAAAGAGTTGTTGTCAACTTATATTCCAATCAATGAAAATAAATTGTACATGGGAAATTCAACAACTTCCAACATTATCGGATTAGGAAAGGTGGTGTTAAAGTTCACCTCGAGAAATGAGTTGACTCTTATTGATGTGCTACATGTACCAGACATTCATAAGAACCTGGTGTCCGGCTCACTTATTGGTTAAAACTGGTTTTAGACTAATGTTTGAATTTAAAAAATTTGCACTTACTAAAATTGGACAATTCATAAGAAAAGGGGTACTTAAAAGAAAAACTATTCAAAATGAACATAATAAATGTACTCCATAACTTTAAAAATAATAAAGTTAAATCTTCTACTTACTTGATTAAGTGTTCAAATTTATGACATGTTAGATTAGGACATGTTAATTTTAACACTTTGCAAAGATTAGTAAATTTAAATTTACTTCCTTTATTTAAATTTGATTCACAACATAAGTGTGAAATTTGTGTTGAGGTAAAAATGGCCAAAACACCATTGCATTCAGTGAAAAGAAGTACAACACCTTTAGAATTAATTCACAGTAATATATGTGACTTAAATTTTGTGTAAACTAGAAGTGGAAAAAAGTATTTCATTACTTTTATTAATGATTGCACCAGAAATTATTATGTGTATCTTTTGATAATTAAAGATAAGGCCTTAGAAGCTTTTAAGAGCTATAAGAATAAGGTTGAGAATCAACTTAGCAAATGAATAAACATTATTCGTAGTGATAGATGGGGAGAATATGTAGTTCCGTTTGAAGAATTTTGCTCAGAATTTGACATTATTCATCAATCTACAACTCTTTACTCACCTCAATCAAATGGTGTTGCTGAACACAAAAACCGTACTCTTATGGAAATGATAAATGCTATGTTGATAAATTCTGATTTACTACGGAATTTGTGGGGAAAGCTGTCCTCTCAACAATCCATATTCTTAATAAAATGCTACACAACAGTAAATAAAACTCTTTATGAGTTATGGAAAGGTTATAAGACTTCCTACAAATATCTTAAAGTGTGGGGGTGTTTGACTAAGGTGGAAATACCCAAATCAAAACAAATTAAAATTGAGCCTAAGACAACTGATTGCATTTTTATTGGATAATCAAATAACAGTAGTGCATATCAATTTCTTGTGTACAAATCAACAATTCTTGATATACATCGTGAACTGCACGTGTCCAGATATTGCATACTCAGTCAATAAACTAAGTAAATTTTTGAGTAATCCAGGTAATGACCATTAGAAGATATTGATAAGGGTTCTTAAATACTTAAGATTCACCTTATATTATGGATTACATTATACGAGATATCTAGTTGTACTAGAAGGATACAATGATGCAAATTGGATATATAATACAAAAGACTTTAAGTCTACTAGTGGTTATGTTTTTACTATTGGTGGTGGCGTTGTGTTGCAAAAATCTTCTAAACAAACTTGTATAGCTTCATAATTTTTTAGAGGATATTCCTTGTTGGTTTAAGTTAGTGCCTGCAATTATGATACATTGTGATAACCAATTAGCTATTGGAAGGGCACAAAATAGTATATACAATGGTAAGTCTCAACATATACGTTGAAGACATAATACCGTAAGGCAGTTGATTTCAAATGGAGTTATTTCCACCGATTACGTGAAATCAAAGGAAAACCTAGTATATCTATTAACTAAAGGTTTAGATAGAGATAAAGCATATTACTTATTGAGGGGAATGGGTCTAAAACCTACAAATTAAAGAACTTTCATAACGGTAACCCAACCTTATTGATTGGAAATTCCAAGATCTTGGTTCAATGGGACAACTAACTTATGAAAATTCAAATGAGCACTTGGGAGTTATCTCCTTCCCATTCCTATGATAAGATAAGTGCTACATGTTGTATGTAGCGATGTTAAGTTATATACTTTTAATGATTCATATACCATAAAGTAGAGTATGACAGGATACTCTGAATAGGAGGTCATCTATATAAGTATGAAGAAGGGCCGCTTCAACAAAACACTTATGAATCCAAATGATTGTCCAGAGCCAAAACGGACACAACCATACTATTGTCTTGGTTTACATAAATAGTTGAACAGTCCAAGGCATCGTGTTATTGAGCAGTCTAGTAAATCCGATAGTATTCTACTAAGAAAGATTCAAAGCCACAAATTACCTCGCCCAATGCAATAGCTTTTCACATGGACTCTCTTCAATATTTCATTTATGTAGGGGATTGTTGGAAATTGGTTTAGAAAAATTGGGTTTTGACCCAATTTTGACCAATTATTTAAGTGGATTTTATTTTATAAAAAAATAAATAAATTGATTAAATATAATCTACATTGTAAATAGATGAGTTTAGCATATTTGATTTCTCAAAATCAATTTCGGGTGAATGAGAAATTAATGAATAAAGTAAACTACTTAAATAACTCAAGTATTGGAAAATGAAAAGTTGGGAAGGTAAAAAATTACTATCCCATATTGAAAAATTGGAGCAAGTTTGTCTTGCATATATAGAATCTTACTTTAAAATGGAAAAATCAAGTGGAGCTCCTCTATGGTGCACTCTAGTGGTGTTTTGGTTAGTTTTAGCTAGCTGAAGGAGGTACGACGATGGTACGTAGTACCATGTGAGCCTGCACACACACACTCATGTGCACATTGCAAAGTCGCATTTAGCACTTTAGAGGCATACTTTGCACTTGACACATATGCATCGCGAGAAGCTGAGGGGCCTTAATTTTTTTAGAAATTGAACTAAAATAGCTTGTTGTAGCTTAGTGACATGGCTAGTAATTCGTTGATATGGTGGATTCATCCAATTGGCATCTACGTGGTGTGATAACATATAGTTGGATGCTGAATGGACATGACCGGACATGTAGATATTAACGAGGCATGACCAAGGGCTGTGAGTGAATCGAAATGCTGACTTGTCCATTCAATTGACAAGGGCTCAATGTAAGGACGTGGACCTTCGCAGAGAGGTGTGATCGCACTGCTCAGATTGATCCTTGGCAAGAGCTCACCATAAAGGTGTGGACCTTTGTAGAGGGATTGTTGCCTCGACTATAAGTTGTTATTCTGCCTAATTTATCCTAGTCATTTCGATATTACACCCACCAAATTACCCAACATATGTTACATAAATTATAATAATGATTAAGTGGATGAAGGACTCCTAAAAATTATAATTTTTTATTTGTTAAAAAGAATTGTAAGAGGTATTTTTAGAATAAAAGATCATATCAGAATAAAGGAGAGCAATACAAGATCAAATCAGGTAGAATTCTAAGTTCCACTATACTCAAAAGAAGCTAAGGAACTTGTTTCATTATACATTAAGAATAGTCCAAGACTAGAATGATAAATGCATATTTTGATATATTTTAATATCAAATTCTTTACACTTTTCTTACTTGATTCTTTTTAATATTATAGTTTTATTAATATTTTTGTGTTAGGGAATCAATAAACAAAAAAGGATAAAAAAAGAGCCAAAATAAAATAAAAAAAGAAACATATTTCATGAGCAAGTTGAAAGATAATATTTTAATGGATCAAAAAAGCATCACAATTAGAAGAAAATGATCATTTTTGCCTAAGTACATCATGGGTAGATCAAAATATATGCAAGAAATCACTTGAATTTTGCAAGTGATTGTTAGATTTACATTAAATTCAAAATAAACATATTTCCAAACTTGAGCATTTTTTATATTTTGGGAATAAATTCATGCTCAAAAGATATATGGACCTGAATCTTATTTCATTTGAAAGCCAAAAAATAAAATTACAAGTTTTTTGTTGGAAGCTCGTCCAATTCAACCTTGATTAAAATAGAAAATTCGTCCAAGTGGGTGTATTGGAAGGAATGTATCTATGCTGACACATCTCCTTAAATAAAATATAACTTTCTCCCAGTTGTTGGAATTAGGTGATTCAAGTTGGAAAATAAATATAACAGACAAGTCTACAACTTTTATATTGATCACTTTTTCAAATTCAGCTGATTGCATAGAGAAAAATGCGCGACAAAATTTGAATATGAAAATGACATGTGAATTTATACCACATTTGAAGTTAATTTGGAGTGCATTTGGAGATGCTAATTTAGGTACTCTTGCACTCTAAATAGGGGCCCTTGGATGACATTCAAGATATACAAAAACCCTTAAAAGGTGAAAAAAAAATTTATTATTGTCTTTCATTAGACTAAGTTTTTTAGTAGTAATGCAAGTTTTCTAGTAGTAATAAAAATGTATTCTCTAGTTTATTTTCTATGTTTAGTCATTTGTACTTTCATTATGTCGTTTTAAATTTTATTTAAGTTGATGAGAAATGGTGAAGCTCTTAATGGAGGAAGAGGAACGGTTATAAAGATGCATAATGTTCAGGTGTGTTGTTTTATTATTTTAATTTTTGATTGAAACCCTTATTGTTTAGTGACGATTCTTGATTTATGTATCACTAATGAACAACAAATACTTGAGTTTATTTAGCTTATTGTAGGGTTCTACCCTACTAACTACTAATGTGAAACTTTGATTTGTGGTAGACAAAATGTGTGCATAAGTATTTGATCTCATAAATAAGTATTGGTGTTGAAACCTTTTTTGTTTTATGGTGATTCTTGATGTATGTATCTCGAACAACACAACAAATACTTGGATTCATTTAGCTTATTATACATTTATAGCCCACCTACTGCTAACGTGAAATCTTGATTTGTTATAGACAAAGGTGTGTATAAATACTTGAGCCCATAAATAAGTATTGGTATTAAGAGATAATTTATAAACAGTAAGACAATATCATGATTACCTTAATGCATGAACTATTTGATAATATCTTCCCATTGAAATCTTCATTATGTATAGATTCCAATTGTGGCATTTAAAAGAGGTAAAAAGAACAAATAATCATTCTTCTATCCAAAACTCAAGAGTGACTCCCTAATTCTCAATACTTTTATTACTTTGATTTCTTTGTTATAGCATAAATTTTACTTTATACTCTAAACCACATTCAACCCATTTTTTAAAAAACATAAACCCAAAAACTTCAAACAACTTCTCTGTGGATCGACCTCGAACTCCCAAAAAATTTATTACATGACACAACCTGTACTTGAGTTTGCAACCTTAAAGTTGTACCCAGTTTTTGGCACCGTTATCGGGAAAGACAATGTAAGTGTTTAGGTTTATAGATATTTTCCCTTTGTAAATATTGTGTATTTATATATTCATATGGTATTATAGTCATAATTCTCGTTCTTTAGTTAGAAATAATTTTGAAACTTTATTTGAAAATTTCTTTGAGTCACTTCCACACAATTCCACCATGGATGAAAATGAAAATGTCTAGGATGAAAATGAGAATCAACAATGTGTACCATGTGTTATTACTTGCAACATCCTCGAAATTCTTCTCTTTTTTGTTTCATTTTTCCTCTCAATGCAAATAACTTTCAATATAAGCTAGGTATGATCTCTTTACTTCCTAATTTTCATAGTTTAGACTCTGAAAGCCCTTACTTGCATCTAAAAGAATTTGATGAAGTTTCTGCCACTTTTGAAGATCAAACTTGTACAAATAAGATCGTTAAGTCCAAATGATTTTCTTTTTCTTTAAAAGATAAAGCAAAAACTTAGTTTAATTCTTTAAAACCTAGGTCAGTTGGCACTTGACAAGAAATAGAAGCTGAATTTTTTAAAAAGTTCTTTCCAACTCATAAAATCAATGCTTTGAAAAGATAATTTTTTCTCAAAATTCTAATGAAGCTTTCTTTCAATGTTGGGAAAGATTTAAAGATTTTTTGAATTCATGCCCACATCATGGTTTTGAAAAATGGCACTTAATTAGTTTATGAAGTTTAACTTCTGATATAAAATAATTTATTAAAATAATGTGTAATGGTGAATTTCTTGGAACCTAATAAATCCCTAGAATATCTAGACCATTTGGTAGAAAACTCTCGATCATGGTATATTGTTAATTCTTTTGAATGTTCTATTAGATCTAATCTGGCTAATGGTAATAAAAAAAAATATTACCTTAGTTAAGAAGATGATCTAAATGCTAGGATTGCTAATTTAACAAGAAACGTTGAGGCCATAGAACTTTAAAAAATAAGAAAAATCAGATCTGTACAAGATGAAGAAATTTGTAGCATTTGTGAACTTTTTGAACACTCCACCAATGAATGCTCAAATATTCCAGTAAAGCAAATGTCATGAACACATTCAAAAAGCTTTTTCATTATCCATATTCTAAAATTTATAATCCACAATGGAGAAATCATCCCAAATTTAATTGGCGAGATGAGAACCATGCCCAATCGCTACATTCACAAAAGCTACCAAACTTTTCTTCTTATCTAGCTTCACATACAAAATCCCTTGAGGAGACTTTGCAAGAATTTATGCATGGACAAACACACATCAATAACCAGACTTCACAAGCCACTAATGAGATTAAAACACACTTTCAACACTGACAGCTTCTTTGTATAATCATAAAAAATATTTTAATTGAAGAATTTGTTCACAAATATTTTAATTTCACTAATTCCTTTGATCATCTGGAAACTTATTTTAAAAGTGAAAGTATTTATAAAAAGACACACTCTAATACTCTCTCTAAATTTCGCAGGTACAAAAAAAATATTTTTGAAAACCAATGTTTGAAGAAATTTCATCATCAATAGTACAATATGTTTCATCAAGTATTAAAACTCCTGTGATTGATTTGAAAGATTTGTCATTTGATTTGAAATACTCTTATTTAGGTAAAAATAAGACTTTTTCAGTAATAATTTCTTCCAAACTTAATGCATCCTAAGAAGGTAAGTTGATCGAAATTCTGAAAATGTATAAGAATGCTTTAGGATGGACCATTGCTGACATTAAAGATATTAGTCCTTTAATTTTCACACATAACATCTATTTAGAGAAAAATGTTAAACATTTTAGAGAAATGCAACGAATGCTAAATTTTAATATGAAAGAAGTAATATGGTAAGTCCTACTCAAGTTACACCAAAGAAATCTGGAGTTACTGTAGTTAAGAATAAGAATGATGAATTAATTCTAACTAAAACTGTTATTGGTTGGGCAATGTGCATTGACTAAAGGAAACTTAACTCCATTACTAGAAAAAATCATTTTCCATTATCTTTCATGGATCAAATTTTAGAAAGAGTTGTGGGACATAAATTTTACTGTTTTTTAGATTGATATTTTGTGTATAATTAAATTGCAATTGCACTTGAAGATCAAGAGAAAACTACTTTTACATGTCATTTTGGTATTTTTGCATATCGAAGGATACCTTTTAGATTATGTAATACGCCAGCTATATTCCAACGATGCATGCTTAGTATTTTTAGTGGCATGATAGAATATTTTCTTGAAGTCTTTGTGGATGATTTTTCTATTTTTGATAATTCATTTGACGATTGTTTGTCTAATTTAGAAAAAAAATTGATCAAGTGTGAAGAAAAGAACCTTGTACTCAATTGGGAGAAATGTCATTTCATGGTAACAACGAGTATTATTTTTAGACATATTATTTCATCAAAAGGTATTGAAGTAGATAAATCTAAAATCGAGTAATTGCCAATTTGCTAATACCAAAGTCTGTGAAGGAGGTAAGACTATTTTTAGGACATGCTGGTTTTTATAGAACATTTATCAAAAAAATTATTATAATATCTAAACCTTTGTGTAATCTTCTAACAAAAGATACTATTTTTGAATGGATTGAAAATTGTGAAAATACTTTTGTTAATCTTAAAAGCATGCTTACGTCTACTCCAATCATGCAACCTCCAGATTGGATTTTATTTTTTGAAATAATGTGTGATGCCAATGACTATGTTGTTGGAGTTATCTTAGGACAAAAAAAAGTTAAGAAACCATATGTCATTTACTATGCAAATAAAACTTTGAATAATGCTCAATTAAATTATTCAACAACTGAAAAAGAATTACTTGTTGTAGTTTTTGTATTGGACAAATTTAGATCTTATCTTGTTGGATCACCAGTTGTTGTTTTCAGTTATCATTCAATTTTGAAATATCTTTTATAAAAAAAAAGATGCAAAACCTAGACTGATTAGGTGGATTCTCTTACTCTAGGAATTTAACATTACAGTTCGAGATAAGAAAAGAGTAGAAAATGTGGTGACTGATAATTTATCGACACTCGTTTGTGATGACTCATTTCAAACCACACCTATTAATGACATTTTACCTGATGAACAACTATTTTATATTTCTATTTTACCTTGGTTTGCTGACATTATTAATTTTCTTGTTACAGGAAAGATGCCACCACATTGGAATTCCCAAGATAAAAAGAAGTTTTTGACCGAGGTCAAAAACTTTTATTGGGATGATCCATACCTATTCAAATATTTCCCTAATAAAATCTTTCGAAGATGAGTGTCTGACAATGAGAAATATAATATTCTTAAATTTTGTCCTTTAGGAGCATGTAGTGGTCATTTTTTGGCAAAAAAAACCACTGCAAAGATCTTGCAATGTGGATTTTATTGGCTAACTCTTTTCAAAGATATTTACATATTTTACAAAAGTTGTGAAAATTATCAAAAGTTAGGATCTATTTCAAAGCAAAACATGATGCCCCTACATCCCATCCTAGTGATTGAAATCTTTGAGTGTTGGTGTATTGACTTCATGAAACTATTTTCATTATCATTTGATTTTATGTACATATTGGTCGCCATAGATTATGTTTCAAAATGGATCAATGCAATTTTCTGTCGAAACAATGATCACAAAATAGTGATAAATGTTTTGAAAGAAAATATTTTAAGTCGATTTGGAATTCTTCGATCCATTATCACTGATGGGGGAAAATATTTTTGTAACAAAGTTTTTGGAACTTTAATGAGAAAATATGGAATCATACATAAAGTTGCAATCCCTTATCACCCTCAGATAAATGGACAAGTTGAACTTGCAAATAGGGAGATAAAATAAATTTTAGAAAAGACAGTTAACCCAAATCATAAAGATTGGTCTCTTAGACTTACCGATATACTTTGGGCATATAGAACTTCTTTTAAAACATCATTAGGCATGTCTCCTTATAGAATAGTTTATGGAAAACCTTATCATTTACCTCTTGAACTTGAATATAAAGTTTATTGGGCAATCAAAATGTTCAACTTCAACCTTGATAAAGTTTCAAAATTGTATATGAGAATTCTAAAATTCATAAATTAAGAATCAAAGAATTTCATGATAATAAAATTTTAAGAAAAATATTTGAGGTTGGTCAAAATATTTTGCTTTATAATTCTCGATTGCATTTATTTTCTGAAATTTTGAGATCAATGTGGAGTGGTCCTTTTGTTGTAAAAGAAGTATATCCTTATAGGGCGATTGACATTGAGAATTTTAGAAATGGTAACATATTCAAAGTAAATAGATAAAGAAAAAAATCATTTCTAGAGAATCAACTTTCAAAAGAGGAATTTTTTTTTCTTTCTAACCCTTGTTATGATTAGTATGCTTATATATATACATATTTTCTCTAACTTTGTTTGTTTTGTATGATTTTTTTCTTTTATTTTTTTCTTTTCCCGGTTAAGTGGCAGATCACGGTATTTCGTGGTTAATGAAGTCAGACTTATCAGTTTTCCAAACAATCTATGTACAAAGTTTCTCTCTTTTTCTCATTCTCTTTTCTTGTTCTTTTCAAAATAGATGACATTCTTCTAACTTTTAAGAAACGATTTCCTTTTCTTACTAAAAATACAATTTTAAAAATTTATGAAATTAGGATTGAATGATTAAGGATGCTTATGCACAAGGGCATCCTAGGGGACATACGATGGATAATTGAAGCAAAGGTAAGAGTATCAAGTGAGTTTTCACATGAGCTTTCACACTTGCTTACTAGATACATGCCTGGTTTTGGTAAAAACATATATTCAAAAAAATAGAGGCCAAAAAAATGCAAGATTATCACAAATGTGCTCGATGGACTTGCAACATAAAGTGTCGTTATATAGAAATAGTTTCTAAGAATCGAAAAGATAAAATTTAATTCATTTTGGATGGACTGAGTGAGGAGTGTTTAGATGACATTATATTAACTCTTAAGATGCATTCATGCGGATTAGTACAATGTGTAATTCTTGATTTATGGAATCATTTTCGCGATAAATATGAGCGTTATAGTCTTGAGAATCTGACATTAAAAGACCATGTTTGCCAGTTTATAAAAAAACTGAATGGGAAGCATATCCTCGATTTATAGAGGGCGTTTAAGCTATTATTGGATGTAAAACTAGAGGAATATATGAGCCACAGTTACAACTATATGTATATTCATGTGTAAATAACAAATTTTCAAATTTTATGTCCTTATTTTTAACCTTTCTAACAAAAAAAAAGATGTATAATAAATGCATTCCTTATTCATACCTCAATAAATAGTACCGTACTTACTCCATTTTTGCACAACTCATTTAAAAAAAAAATAAAATAAAATAAAATGGTCTTTCACTCGCAAATTCAATTATATATATGTCTTTTATGGAATCAATCTAAGAAAAAATGGTGCGTTTATACAGGCAGCCAATAACCTTATTAGAACTTTAGCAGAAAAAAAAATTTATTTAGTGTATGGGGGAGGCAGTGTGGGGTTTATGGGGAGTGTTGCTATTTTTACTCATGTAAGAGTAGTAAAAGTTTTAGAAGTTATCTCAAAATCTTTAATAGCACAAAATATTACAGGTATGACCATTGGTGATGAGTTAAAATTGTCACATATTCAGGACAGAATGCCTAACATATTAAATAATGCAGATGCATTCATCACTCTACCTAGTGGTTTTGGTACAGTGGAGGATTTATTCTAAGTTGTCTCTTGATATGAATTCTCATTTCTGCTCCAACACCTGGCCAATTGATTGAACAACTTCTAGCATATGTGTTAGAATCTCATCCATTATTAGCTCGTGCGGATTGGTCCAACAAGGATAATGGTTGAAAACGTAAATTGAATTTGACTCTCAACCTGTAAAATTTATCCTTAATGGTTTCAACTAATAGTATATGTATTGTGTTGTTTCAACTTTATTTTTCAATAAGTTACATTTCAGGTAATATCTTCTAAATTCTACTTTCCTATCTATTTCGATATTGGGGATAATGTCTCGATTAGGTTGGGGGAGGGGATAGTTGATATCATGTCTTGTGTGCTCAATGTGTGTTTTTCTAGTTTTTTTTTTAAAATAAAAATTCAAATGTGTTTTCTTTTAGATTCGTTGAAACTATGAAAAATGGTGGTAGAGTAAAGGGTAACTGTAACACTCTTGAGACGCACCCCTATTTTTTTTTACATAACATGGCAAGTTTGTGAATTGTCATTTTTTTTAGCCATAGATGATCTTCCAACTTCAATGATTAAAATTAAGTATGGATAATGTAGTTTTATTGATGATGGGTATTGTTTTAGATTTTGATGTTGTTCTTTAGTTAATATATTTTTGTAATAATTATACTCAAATCTTTTTGCACAAATAGTTATGTTATTCGGTGTAGAGACAAGCATGTCAAAATAGGTAGTTCTTATGCCATCGCTTTAATCATCATTTGGATTTTTGACATAAAAGGGTTGAGTGTTAGACTTTTCCATTTGGTCTGTCGAGGCGAACGACTGATTGAGCACTATTTAACAAAAGATTAATGCATTAGGCTTTCTAGCACTATGACCAAATCAACTTGTTCCCCATGTGATGTTCTAAAAGAATATCCCTCATAGTGAGCCACTTTGAGTCTTTCAATAAATAAGTATTTTTTTTGGTAACTATATCTTCTTACCTAGCTGAAATATACTATTATTCTACCCTTATTCTAAAAATGAATTGGAGTTTAATAGATATTTTATTGACAATGTGAGCTTGCAAAAGAAAATTGGGTTAGATTAAAAGATAAGTGTGGGGGAGTTTCTTTTCTAAAAAAACCCAAAGAAAAAACAAAAAAAAATTGCAAAATCTTAAAAATATTACTAGTTGCAACTAAAAATGAGATATTGCAAAATCAATAACAATGATGAAGAGGGGTCCAATTCAATTACAATAGGCCCCGGTGGTGAAATTCATGGAGTATAAGAATTTTTCAATGATAAACTCTATGTCTCTAATCCCATGAAAATTTTAGAACATTTGTTGCATCCTATCCTTTTATTTCTTAGTCGCATCACTACCCTTTGACCCTATTACAACCTTTGTTGAAGACTTTTTGATTTCATATGGTGTCTTCGGTGTAGTGGAGATTTGTACCAAAGGAAGAACATATGATGTTTAACTCTTCCATTAGAGATTAGGTGATGGTTTTTGTAAGGTTCTATAGGAATTCACTTATTTGAAGCATGCATGGTTTTATTACTGTTGACATTAACTATTCACACACACACACTTGAGTATACTTATTGTGGAAACGTATTGACTTTTGAATGATTACGAGTTAGATTCAACACTTATTTGATTTATTTTCATATTACTTTATTGCTTCATGAGAATAATTGTTGGAAGTTAGTTATCATAGGTGTTTGTAGGTATCACCATTGGAAACCCTCACGAGACTATAACTCATCCTCTATGGGCCACCTTAGGGTTTAAAAGCTTATTGCATATGCTAAATGTAATTGTGATGTTCCTATGAAAGTAGATTAGTTTAGGTTTGTTTTAGACTTGCTCGAGGATGAGCAAGGGGATAAGTGTTGGGGAATTTGATAAGTGCATATTCTGATATATTTTTGTATCAAATTCTTTATACTTTTTTTTTATTCTTGTTAATATTATAGTTTTGTTAATGTTTTATGTTAGGAAATCAATGAACAAAAAGAGATCAAAAAGAGCTAAAATAAAACCAAAGAAGACAATAAGTTTTGTGAGCAAGTTGGGAGATAATATTTTATTAGATTAAAGAATTATCACAATTAGAAGAAAATTATCATTTTTGCTTAAGTCCATCATAGGTAGATCAAAATATATGCAAGAAATCACTTACACTTTGCAAATGATTGTTGGGCTTGCATTAAATTCAAAATAAGCATATTTCCAAACTTGACAGTTTTGATATTTTGGTCATAACTCCATGTTCAAAAGCTCTATAGACCTAAATCTTACTTAATTTGAAAGTAAAGAGTTGCATTACTACTAGAAAATTTAGCCTAAAGAAAGACAACAATAAAATTTTATTTTCCCCTCTAAGAGTTTTTATATATGTTGAATGTCATCCAAGAGTCCATATTTATAGTAGAAGAGTGCCTAAATTGGCATCTCCAAATTCACTCCAAATTAATATCAAATGTGCTCTAAATTCACATGTCCTTTTTAGATTTAAATTTTGTCACATATTTTTTCATTAAATCAGATTAATTTGGAAAATTGAACAACATAAAAGTTGTAGATTTTTCTGTTAGCTTTATTTTTCAACTTAAATCACCTAATTCCAACTATTAGAGAGAAAGTTATATTTGATTTAAAGAGATATGACAGAATAGATAGACTCCTTCCAATACACCCATTTGGATGAATTTTCTGTTTTAATCAAGGTTGAATTAGGCTGAACTTCAATAGAAATGTATTCTCTAATTTATTTTCTATGTTTAGTCTTTTGTACTTTTATTATGTATTTTTAAATGTTATTTAAGTTGAGGAGAAATGGTGAAGCTCTTATGGAGGAAGAGAAACGGTTATAAAGATTCATAATATTCAAGTGTGTTCTTTTATTATTTTAATTTTTGATTGAAACGCTCATTGTTTAGTGGCGATTCTTGATTTATGTATCACTAATGACACAACAAATACTTAAGTTCATTTAGCTTATTGTAGGGTTCTACCCTACTGACTGCTAATATGAAATCTTGATTTGTGGTAGATAAAATGTGTGCATAAATATTTGATCGCATAAATAAATGTTGGCATTGAAACTTTTCTTGTTTTGTGGTGATTCTTGATGTATGTATCTTCAATAGCACAACAAATATTTGAGTTCATTTAGCTTATTGTATGATTCTACCCCACCAACTGCTAACGTGAAACTTTGATTTGTTGTAGACAAATGTGTGCATAAATACTTGAGCCCATAAACAAGTATTGATAGTAAGAGATAATTTACAAACAATAAAACAATATCATGATTACCTTAATGTATGAGTTATTTGATAACATATTCTCATTAAAACCTTAATTATGTATGAATTCTAATTAAGGCATTTAAAGGAGGTAAAAAGAATAAATAATCGTTCTTCTATCCAAAACTCAAGAGCGGATCCCTAATTTTCAGTACTTTTATTATTTTAATTTCTTAGTTATAATATAATTTTTTCTTTATATTCTAAACTATATTTTTTAAGAAATATAAATTCAAAAACTTCAAACTTGTCTATGGATCAACCTTGGACTTCCAAAAAATTCATTATTTGACACAACCTGTATTTGAGTTTGCAATTTTAAAGTTGTAGAATAGTGCATGAGTATTTAACTAAGTAATCACTTAGTTGTTTAACTATTCAATAGAGTGAGGGCGAATGTAAATTACACGTGGAGCAGTACTAACAATTGCCATAGTAGTACAGAGCATAATAAAAATTCGAAAAAAACAAAAAGGACGAAACTTTTGTGAAGGTAGGGACAACTAGTACTACAAGGATGGACGACTGAGAACTTGTGATATCGCTTGTACAGAGGCATAGATGTGTAAATGGATAAGGGAATTTGAAACAAATAGGCAAGATTTTCAGGTCTTATAAGTAGGAGTTGGGGATCAAGTTGATGACACAAAAGCTATTACGAGAAAAAACAATCAATTCAAAGCAAAGCAGAAAGATTTCTAAGTCCTAAATTAGTCCTCTGCACTTAGGAACTTTTGAAGTTTGAGCAGATAGGTTTAGCTGAGTGTTCATACACTGTTTTACACCATCAAAGAAGTATTGAGTCTTATGTAGGCTAATATTTTACAATCAACTCCTTTGTAGGGTGACTTAGCAATATCAATTGTGTCTTGTGTAGACTGATTAAAAAGAAACAGAACATGAATTTGTGTGACTGGTTTATAGCTAGAAGTAGAACTTCTTGAAAAGAAAGTCTATGGATATATAGTAGATTCTTCTGGGAAGGGAGAAAAGTAGAGTAGAAGGACTATATCCACCTTTCATATCACTATAAATTTCTTTGTATTATTTATTTATTTTGTAAATTTACTTATTGAATGTTGTATTTCATACGTAGCATAATCTTCGCCCTTAACAGTTTAATCAAGCAATTTTTTTTTAGAAATGTCTATTTATCCTTCTCCCTCCATTTAAACTCTTTTATATCACTTGCAACCAACATATACCTTGAGTGCAATCTCACATAAATTAATAATTATTATCTTTGATAAACACTATTGATAAAATAAGTATATTAATGATGTGGTATGGATTCAAATTTTCAAATATCAGCTCCTCGCGAGCTTTTAATTATTAAATATGTTCCTGCCTGTGACACACACAGTCGTTAGGGCGTCGGGGTTGTTCCGACGAAAACCCTCTGCTCAAATCAGAACTAGAGCAAATTGATAATTATGAAGTAGAGAACTGAAAATTGTAGAGAACTAAATAAGATTGTGTACCTTTGAATTATAAGAATTAACAGTATTTATAGTATAAATTAGAGGGTATTTGTGGGTTTGGGCTTAGTGGGCTTAACCTAAATATTACGACACAACTTGTCTATTGATTTGTAGAACCCATGGACTTTTTAGACTTAAACTTGTTTTGAGTTCATAACCCATTAAATAGATTTAAAAATGAATGTTATCAAATGGTGTAATTCTCAACTTGATAAAGCCTTTGTGAATTGGATCTTATTAAATTAATTTTGACCAACTAATTTGATTTTTTTAAGAATTAAAATCAAACTAAATTATTTGATGTTGAAATAGTAAATGTTGAAGCTTCAAACACACAATTGGAGCATGGAAACACACAATGATTTTTACTTTTTACTTGACAGTTATATATATACATAAACAAGCATCACTTTGAGGAATACAATGATCAAATCATTACCTATATTGTCACAGTCATAAGGTTTTCTTCCCTTTTTCTCATTCTTTTTTCTAAAAAAGAACACAAGCTTGTGTTTTTTATTAATACATAGCAAGAAAATCATAGTGGAGACACACGTGAATCGTAAACGACAACAATGCAAAAAGTAATGCTATGTATTAATAAGGGTTCATAAGGGCTCATCAATTCAACCCCAGTTATTTTAAATCCGGATTGTTCATAAGGGTCATCAATTCAACCCCTATTAAAGATAATAATTATTGTAAATTTAAATAATGAAAATTACATTTAAAAATATTATATATTGTTCTAAGAAATTATTATGTCAATATCATATGACTACGAATGGTATTAATAAAAATCAATTAAGTACATAAGAAAGGGAATAAAAAGGGGAAAAAAACCCAAAGAATAGAGAGAAAAAAAACAAACTAAGGCTTATTTTCCAAATATATAAATTTATGACCCAACACTGCTCAGTATTGGTTCAACCAGTTTACCAATTAAACTGTTTGGGTTTTTAATAATTTTCCAAAAATAAAAGTTTTTTTTTTTTTTAAAAAAAGATACTGATTGGTTCATCAATTCTTTTTTAGGTGATTCGAACTCATAACCAATTAGATTTTAAGTACATGTGAAAGTTCTTACCAAAAATAAAGTAATTCTTACCTTGTTCTAATTTTGTGGTTTGGCCAATTGTTTTGCATATCAGATGGTGGTGCGACAAGTGAATAGGGCTTAGTTTCAAAATCTTTGTCGCAGGTATATAAAACCTCGTGACAATGTTAACTCTGAATATACCTGTATTTATATATTTCTAAGCATTACTATCACTAAATACTTCAATCTCTAATACTTCAAACTTTCATATTGTACTTGCAATTTGTTCCAAATCTCTTAATTGTTTTTTTTTTATTTGAAAATTAGATTTTATACACTTAGCGCGATAAAAAGAGTTTAGTCTAAACATTTAAGAAGACTTACTGGATATATTGAATATCAAATATTAAATGTCAATTTTTTATAATAATTTCAATTTTTAGATTACATAGTCATTAATGAAACGTTAAAAAATAAAACAGAAGATGCCTAACTTTTTTATTCTAGATGACAACATATTCTATGCAAAAGCAAAAGAATGAAGTGGTTTCTTCTTAGTAGAAATGCAAAAAATTAAGCATGCGAGACAAGGAAATTTTGAAGTTTATAGCAACAAAATAGTGTAGGAAACACAATGTACACACTATAATTTACACTCACGCGCGCGCACACACACACACACACACACACACACACATATATATATATATATATATATATATATATATATATAGATATAGATATATATCACATTTCTGATAAAAGAAATCCCGAAAAGTTTGTTGGGAAAAGTAGAAAACCACATATTCTCACGGCCGACTCTTTGTGATATAAGTAATTTAGCTCAACTAAAATCATTACTTTGAGGAATTCGAGATTTCCAAAGTATATTAATGACTCACAAAGTGATGTTGGGGTTGAAAACAGTCAGTCAAATGGGGGGAGTCTTTCACCATCTCTTTCAACTATGAATTCTCAACTATTTTTTCCACGCCATTGAAATGGTGAAGGCCGAAAAGTTACGATTTATCACTAACCTGCAGTCATAATTTGACTCTTTTATCTACCCCTTTCCTTGATTGAGTATAGAAGAAGTGATGTATACTATTGGTTAGCTTAAAAAAAAAATATACATGTTTATGTTTTATGAACCTCTAATCTAGTACAAGACAACATAATAATGAATACAAACAAACATGCCAATGCGACAGATGGGACTAAAAGAAGCTTCTTGTATCACAATTTCCAAGTTGGTTTAGCCAAAAGAAAAGAACAATATTACCTTTTGGAGTGAACTGCAATCATCACCAAAAAACCATAATTATTACTCCCTACTTCACATAAAATTATATAATAAATTGAAAATTATTTTTTTATATATATATTTAAGTTACTACCTATAAAAATAACGAATTTAATAATGTCACATTATTATTTAAAGTGATAGGATATTTTTGAAAAAATAAATTTTTATTTTAAAATGTTTTAGTGAAAATATAAAAGTGATAAACTTTAGATAATTGAAGTAGAATAGTGAAGAAAATAAGAATATATATTCAATGCCTAGACAAAGTCCAGAATTGAATATTTACCAAGCAAAAGAAGGTACAGTCGGCAGCCAATAGAGGCAAGGAAATAGAATGGGAAATTAATCATAAAGAAAGCCCAAAATTGCTGAAAAAGTAAAGCAGAATATATATATATATATATATATGTATAGTTGTATAGTTGTTCCAACAAATGTCCTCACATTATCAAACACCCCAAATCCCAAATCATATTTTACTTGGTCCATGCCCTTTCCTTGTCCAGGCTCCTCTCCTATATGTACAGTCCTGCTTTCTCACTTCTTCAACCACCATTTCAATTCTTGAAAAGAAAACAAAGAGGAAAAAAAAAAAAAAAACTAAAATATGCACTTTTTGTTTCCCCCACATGGGTACATAATACTCAAATTTCATAGTATAGGAAGGATCTGTAAAGCTCAGGAGGGATAGCGCCACTACCGGTTTTCGATGGATTATATTGCTCGTTCATAGACTCAGTAATCGAGTGGCGCTATCTATCCTGAGTTGCACGGCTCCCTCTTGCTTACGACTCCACAAGCCTACTGCTGCTGCTGCAGATCTGTACAAGAATTTTTACAAGTTGGCTTTCGGCTCTCCACGTTTTACTTTTTATTACTATAAATTTCTTCTCTTTAATGAAAAATCATAAACCTCACATTTGTTTGGCAGGTTTTGTAATGATTATTGTTGAATGACCATATTGATATGTGTACCTGCAGACTGCAGTCCAAACAAAATGGTGTCCCTTTTCATGTTTTTGTGTACTTTTTGTTGGTTTGAGGTTATATATTCTGTTATTAATCAAACAAATGCAAAAACTAAAATCATGACAAAAGAATTATGCGACTTTTCGTTATTTAGCTTTTCCTGCCTTGGCAAAATCTAAACCAAAGAAGGAAATAGAGATTAGGTGTTTTGAGTATCAATTTATGGTGGAGACAAACTAATAGTTGTAGAAAGAATTAGTTTTTTTTCTGGATTTTCAGTTGCTGGCAGCCAATCTTTTGGTATTAGCTTTCCTTTTGTTTTATATATCTTGCTGTGTAAGTATATTCATGTGTGTGTGTCTGTATATGCATTCAGAGACACAGGAAGGCGTTGAAGGAAGCACCCGAGCCGTTAAAATTTATATATGAACTAAATGAAATTCAAAATTTTTATTCTCTTTCAAATTAGTAAATTTTCATATGCATCCCAATTGTTTTTTTTTGGGGGGGGTTTGGGACGAATTTTGCCAAATTGAGATTGACCGCACCAAAATTGAAGTGGACCAAAAACCAATCCTATCCCCTATCGATTTAGCCCCAAATCTATTTTTTCTCGAATGCTGACGAATCCAACCTGTTCGAACTGTGGACCCGCTGCCTTAATATTTTGGTTTTGTCTTAATTGAAAAAGATGTAACCAGAATGGCAAAATCTTCTTTATCAGACAGAATTTGCTCAGCAGAGCAATAAATATTTACTTGAGACTTTGAAATATAAATTGATAGATTCGTATAACCTTTGAAATATAAATTGATAGATTCGTATCATTACTAGGTGACGGTAATTAATGGCAATGAATCGAACTAAGAAAGGGAGAGAGACAGATTTAGGTGGTGGGGATGGCGCTGTGGCAAGGTAGAAAGGTGTGCTGAAATTTCAATGGGTGGGATGACCACCATTGTGGTGGTGGCACTCATCGGAGAGGATGGCTCACGACTGGGAGAGTCAATAGATGATTCCATAGTGAAAGGACTGAAGGGTGAGCTTGAAGAGCTAAGGAACGACATTTAGAGAGAGGGAAAGAAATTAGGGGAATAAATAAAATACGAAAGTAATTTATACCTATTTATACAGGACAAGTTTTATAAGACCCGTTATCAATTCAATCAAATATAAAAAAATAAAATCAATTAGGTGTGATGGTTCGATTTTTATTCGAATTCATTATCATCCCATGTGAAAGAAATGTTTTTTCTTTCTTTATTTTATTTTATTTTATTATTTATTTATTTATATTTGCTTTTGAGGAATATATCATTAATGATTCTGCAGCTTTTGTTCTTGGTTTTGTTACAAGCTTAATTACTTCTCTTTTATGTAGGTACGTACAAATCAAATTTGTTTAAAAGTTTGTGTTAGTGAAATACATTTTCCAATCTGATAAGAATATAAATACAATTAAGCCTCACGTCATTTGCAGATTACAGTACAAATTTTTAACTGTCATGCATGTTTGTAAACTCGGACTATCATTTTCCTTCTTCATACAGTACCTGAAAAAAGCTACACACAATATATACATATATATACACACACCACTCCTAAGGTATACATTGACCTAGCACGGAATTTTAGGGGAGAATTTAAAATGTGTGGATTTTTTATGTTCTTGTACTTTTACTTTTGAATGCAATCTACGAGAATCAGTGGTATAATATCATTAATTTAATTAGATGATATTTTTTTTAAAAAAATCTCATTTTAAAAAATATAATTTTATTTTGTAATGTCTCAAAAAAGAAAAAAAGAGTAATAATATAGGACAAAGAGAGTATTAAATCTTTTTTCTCATGCCATATAATCAAACAAGGCTTGCAACATATTTCTCAACAATATCATGGAATGTGTCCATTATGTTTTTCAATGAAATTGGGAAAACGAAAAAAAAAAAAAAAAACGCCATTCCTAAAGGTTTCTTCATGTTAATCTACGATCACTACAAATATAATTGCTGGTATTTAAATAGTTTAATGATAACATTGAACAATTGATTCTTTATTTATATACACATGTTTGGTAGTGGTTTTGATGATAAATTAAAATGAACCTCCTCCCTCAATAACTCTTTCTCATGTAAAAAAGGGTCACTTCACCCCAAGGAAAAAAAAAAAAAAAAGCACACACCACACACACACAAGGAAAACCAAAGAAAGAACAAAAGGTAAAAAAAAAAAGTTATCCGCAAGTGCACGTTTATTTCTACACAAGCTGGTTGTAAGCAAGAAGATGATGATTATTCTTATTCTTGTGCTCACCCATATATGTTCGTAAAAATGGGACGTATATATGGAGTTTTACACTGTTCTTGTTTTTCAAAGTTCAAACTCTCTGATTTCCAAAAGACCCTTGTGGAGAAAACAATTAAAATTATTTAGTCCTGTTTATAATTTCCCTTTAGTGAGGAATATATAATTCAAAAATTGAGTTTTCCGATGAAGTAACTATTAAGAGGTCTTAGAACCCTGATTTTAGGTAACGATTGTGGCGAGTTCAAACTCAAATTCGTCCCATATTCTTTTTGTTTGAAGCGGATTTTAATAGTATAAATAAATTTGAGTTGAATCATTAATTTTTTATTTTCAAACCCAACCCAACTCATTTATTATTATTATTATTTTAAAAAATTATTTTTTATATTTATATAATATTTTATAGAAAATTAATTTTTAATTTTTTTTATAAATATCATTTTTAAAAATTTTATAATGCAAGTTTAACAGATGTATCTACCTATTCCTATGGGTTTGACATGCTCAAATAATTGGGAACTGTCAATACTCTTAAAAATCACTCCATTTGATGTTTGCGGGTGAGAATAGTAAATTAATACAGTCTGAAACTGACGAAGCATTCAGAGCAGAAGCTTTAAGAGTTATGGGCTTTGGGGGTTTTATGCTTTTGACTTAAATTTGGTGCAGGCTTTTTAATAATGGCCATGAAGGTAGAGCTGTGGATGTTGACTCCTTTTCCAATTAGCATCGTTTAGATCACGGCTTCTTACCTTTCATTAACATCTTTTTTTATTACTTCATCTTATTAAAATAATGTTCATATCTTCCAATTTTATACCCTTCATCTACATCCCTTCATGACATCTGACTAATTTTTTTATCTAGATTTGATTGATTGATCGACTCAACTATTTATACATTTTATGATTAATCATTCTCTTTGTTATTTAGACAAATCAAATGATAAATGTATTCCACTTATCATGTGAGTAATTTAAGTTTTAGTAAATCAGGTTTGAGTAATAAGAAATTATTGAACTAATAGAATTCATATTGTTATATAATGTGGACGTTTTAATCTCTTAATGAAAAATGTAGCTCCAGGAGCAAAAGCTCCTATCACCTTTCCTTTTTCTCAATATCAGGAACAAGAACAAAAAGAGGGTAAGAGATGGGGTTGGTTGTTCCTCCAAAAGGTCTCTCCTGAGCTTACCTTCTCTTAGCGCAATTCGACGGCTTTG
>CM033109.1:10673532-10815321 GCA_019321725.1 Paulownia fortunei | reverse complement strand
TTATTGGTTGGGCAATGTGCATTGACTAAAGGAAACTCAACTCAATTACTAGAAAAAATCATTTTCATTATCTTTCATGGATCAAATTTTAGAAAGAGTTGTGGGACATAAATTTTACTGTTTTTTAGATTGATATTTTGTGTATAATTAAATTGCAATTGCACTTGAAGATCAAGAGAAAACTACTTTTACATGTCATTTTGGTATTTTTGCATATCGAAGGATACCTTTTAGATTATGTAATACGCCAGCTATATTCCAACGATGCATGCTTAGTATTTTTAGTGGCATGATAGAATATTTTCTTGAAGTCTTTGTGGATGATTTTTCTATTTTTGATAATTCATTTGACGATTGTTTGTCTAATTTAGAAAAAAAATTGATCAAGTGTGAAGAAAAGAACCTTGTACTCAATTGGGAGAAATGTCATTTCATGGTAACAACGAGTATTATTTTTAGACATATTATTTCATCAAAAGGTATTGAAGTAGATAAATCTAAAATCGAGTAATTGCCAATTTGCTAATACCAAAGTCTGTGAAGGAGGTAAGACTATTTTTAGGACATGCTGGTTTTTATAGAACATTTATCAAAAAAATTATTATAATATCTAAACCTTTGTGTAATCTTCTAACAAAAGATACTATTTTTGAATGGATTGAAAATTGTGAAAATACTTTTGTTAATCTTAAAAGCATGCTTACGTCTACTCCAATCATGCAACCTCCAGATTGGATTTTATTTTTTGAAATAATGTGTGATGCCAATGACTATGTTGTTGGAGTTATCTTAGGACAAAAAAAAGTTAAGAAACCATATGTCATTTACTATGCAAATAAAACTTTGAATAATGCTCAATTAAATTATTCAACAACTGAAAAAGAATTACTTGTTGTAGTTTTTGTATTGGACAAATTTAGATCTTATCTTGTTGGATCACCAGTTGTTGTTTTCAGTTATCATTCAATTTTGAAATATCTTTTATAAAAAAAAAGATGCAAAACCTAGACTGATTAGGTGGATTCTCTTACTCTAGGAATTTAACATTACAGTTCGAGATAAGAAAAGAGTAGAAAATGTGGTGACTGATAATTTATCGACACTCGTTTGTGATGACTCATTTCAAACCACACCTATTAATGACATTTTACCTGATGAACAACTATTTTATATTTCTATTTTACCTTGGTTTGCTGACATTATTAATTTTCTTGTTACAGGAAAGATGCCACCACATTGGAATTCCCAAGATAAAAAGAAGTTTTTGACCGAGGTCAAAAACTTTTATTGGGATGATCCATACCTATTCAAATATTTCCCTAATAAAATCTTTCGAAGATGAGTGTCTGACAATGAGAAATATAATATTCTTAAATTTTGTCCTTTAGGAGCATGTAGTGGTCATTTTTTGGCAAAAAAAACCACTGCAAAGATCTTGCAATGTGGATTTTATTGGCTAACTCTTTTCAAAGATATTTACATATTTTACAAAAGTTGTGAAAATTATCAAAAGTTAGGATCTATTTCAAAGCAAAACATGATGCCCCTACATCCCATCCTAGTGATTGAAATCTTTGAGTGTTGGTGTATTGACTTCATGAAACTATTTTCATTATCATTTGATTTTATGTACATATTGGTCGCCATAGATTATGTTTCAAAATGGATCAATGCAATTTTCTGTCGAAACAATGATCACAAAATAGTGATAAATGTTTTGAAAGAAAATATTTTAAGTCGATTTGGAATTCTTCGATCCATTATCACTGATGGGGGAAAATATTTTTGTAACAAAGTTTTTGGAACTTTAATGAGAAAATATGGAATCATACATAAAGTTGCAATCCCTTATCACCCTCAGATAAATGGACAAGTTGAACTTGCAAATAGGGAGATAAAATAAATTTTAGAAAAGACAGTTAACCCAAATCATAAAGATTGGTCTCTTAGACTTACCGATATACTTTGGGCATATAGAACTTCTTTTAAAACATCATTAGGCATGTCTCCTTATAGAATAGTTTATGGAAAACCTTATCATTTACCTCTTGAACTTGAATATAAAGTTTATTGGGCAATCAAAATGTTCAACTTCAACCTTGATAAAGTTTCAAAATTGTATATGAGAATTCTAAAATTCATAAATTAAGAATCAAAGAATTTCATGATAATAAAATTTTAAGAAAAATATTTGAGGTTGGTCAAAATATTTTGCTTTATAATTCTCGATTGCATTTATTTTCTGAAATTTTGAGATCAATGTGGAGTGGTCCTTTTGTTGTAAAAGAAGTATATCCTTATAGGGCGATTGACATTGAGAATTTTAGAAATGGTAACATATTCAAAGTAAATAGATAAAGAAAAAAATCATTTCTAGAGAATCAACTTTCAAAAGAGGAATTTTTTTTTCTTTCTAACCCTTGTTATGATTAGTATGCTTATATATATACATATTTTCTCTAACTTTGTTTGTTTTGTATGATTTTTTTCTTTTATTTTTTTCTTTTCCCGGTTAAGTGGCAGATCACGGTATTTCGTGGTTAATGAAGTCAGACTTATCAGTTTTCCAAACAATCTATGTACAAAGTTTCTCTCTTTTTCTCATTCTCTTTTCTTGTTCTTTTCAAAATAGATGACATTCTTCTAACTTTTAAGAAACGATTTCCTTTTCTTACTAAAAATACAATTTTAAAAATTTATGAAATTAGGATTGAATGATTAAGGATGCTTATGCACAAGGGCATCCTAGGGGACATACGATGGATAATTGAAGCAAAGGTAAGAGTATCAAGTGAGTTTTCACATGAGCTTTCACACTTGCTTACTAGATACATGCCTGGTTTTGGTAAAAACATATATTCAAAAAAATAGAGGCCAAAAAAATGCAAGATTATCACAAATGTGCTCGATGGACTTGCAACATAAAGTGTCGTTATATAGAAATAGTTTCTAAGAATCGAAAAGATAAAATTTAATTCATTTTGGATGGACTGAGTGAGGAGTGTTTAGATGACATTATATTAACTCTTAAGATGCATTCATGCGGATTAGTACAATGTGTAATTCTTGATTTATGGAATCATTTTCGCGATAAATATGAGCGTTATAGTCTTGAGAATCTGACATTAAAAGACCATGTTTGCCAGTTTATAAAAAAACTGAATGGGAAGCATATCCTCGATTTATAGAGGGCGTTTAAGCTATTATTGGATGTAAAACTAGAGGAATATATGAGCCACAGTTACAACTATATGTATATTCATGTGTAAATAACAAATTTTCAAATTTTATGTCCTTATTTTTAACCTTTCTAACAAAAAAAAAGATGTATAATAAATGCATTCCTTATTCATACCTCAATAAATAGTACCGTACTTACTCCATTTTTGCACAACTCATTTAAAAAAAAAATAAAATAAAATAAAATGGTCTTTCACTCGCAAATTCAATTATATATATGTCTTTTATGGAATCAATCTAAGAAAAAATGGTGCGTTTATACAGGCAGCCAATAACCTTATTAGAACTTTAGCAGAAAAAAAAATTTATTTAGTGTATGGGGGAGGCAGTGTGGGGTTTATGGGGAGTGTTGCTATTTTTACTCATGTAAGAGTAGTAAAAGTTTTAGAAGTTATCTCAAAATCTTTAATAGCACAAAATATTACAGGTATGACCATTGGTGATGAGTTAAAATTGTCACATATTCAGGACAGAATGCCTAACATATTAAATAATGCAGATGCATTCATCACTCTACCTAGTGGTTTTGGTACAGTGGAGGATTTATTCTAAGTTGTCTCTTGATATGAATTCTCATTTCTGCTCCAACACCTGGCCAATTGATTGAACAACTTCTAGCATATGTGTTAGAATCTCATCCATTATTAGCTCGTGCGGATTGGTCCAACAAGGATAATGGTTGAAAACGTAAATTGAATTTGACTCTCAACCTGTAAAATTTATCCTTAATGGTTTCAACTAATAGTATATGTATTGTGTTGTTTCAACTTTATTTTTCAATAAGTTACATTTCAGGTAATATCTTCTAAATTCTACTTTCCTATCTATTTCGATATTGGGGATAATGTCTCGATTAGGTTGGGGGAGGGGATAGTTGATATCATGTCTTGTGTGCTCAATGTGTGTTTTTCTAGTTTTTTTTTTAAAATAAAAATTCAAATGTGTTTTCTTTTAGATTCGTTGAAACTATGAAAAATGGTGGTAGAGTAAAGGGTAACTGTAACACTCTTGAGACGCACCCCTATTTTTTTTTACATAACATGGCAAGTTTGTGAATTGTCATTTTTTTTAGCCATAGATGATCTTCCAACTTCAATGATTAAAATTAAGTATGGATAATGTAGTTTTATTGATGATGGGTATTGTTTTAGATTTTGATGTTGTTCTTTAGTTAATATATTTTTGTAATAATTATACTCAAATCTTTTTGCACAAATAGTTATGTTATTCGGTGTAGAGACAAGCATGTCAAAATAGGTAGTTCTTATGCCATCGCTTTAATCATCATTTGGATTTTTGACATAAAAGGGTTGAGTGTTAGACTTTTCCATTTGGTCTGTCGAGGCGAACGACTGATTGAGCACTATTTAACAAAAGATTAATGCATTAGGCTTTCTAGCACTATGACCAAATCAACTTGTTCCCCATGTGATGTTCTAAAAGAATATCCCTCATAGTGAGCCACTTTGAGTCTTTCAATAAATAAGTATTTTTTTTGGTAACTATATCTTCTTACCTAGCTGAAATATACTATTATTCTACCCTTATTCTAAAAATGAATTGGAGTTTAATAGATATTTTATTGACAATGTGAGCTTGCAAAAGAAAATTGGGTTAGATTAAAAGATAAGTGTGGGGGAGTTTCTTTTCTAAAAAAACCCAAAGAAAAAACAAAAAAAAATTGCAAAATCTTAAAAATATTACTAGTTGCAACTAAAAATGAGATATTGCAAAATCAATAACAATGATGAAGAGGGGTCCAATTCAATTACAATAGGCCCCGGTGGTGAAATTCATGGAGTATAAGAATTTTTCAATGATAAACTCTATGTCTCTAATCCCATGAAAATTTTAGAACATTTGTTGCATCCTATCCTTTTATTTCTTAGTCGCATCACTACCCTTTGACCCTATTACAACCTTTGTTGAAGACTTTTTGATTTCATATGGTGTCTTCGGTGTAGTGGAGATTTGTACCAAAGGAAGAACATATGATGTTTAACTCTTCCATTAGAGATTAGGTGATGGTTTTTGTAAGGTTCTATAGGAATTCACTTATTTGAAGCATGCATGGTTTTATTACTGTTGACATTAACTATTCACACACACACACTTGAGTATACTTATTGTGGAAACGTATTGACTTTTGAATGATTACGAGTTAGATTCAACACTTATTTGATTTATTTTCATATTACTTTATTGCTTCATGAGAATAATTGTTGGAAGTTAGTTATCATAGGTGTTTGTAGGTATCACCATTGGAAACCCTCACGAGACTATAACTCATCCTCTATGGGCCACCTTAGGGTTTAAAAGCTTATTGCATATGCTAAATGTAATTGTGATGTTCCTATGAAAGTAGATTAGTTTAGGTTTGTTTTAGACTTGCTCGAGGATGAGCAAGGGGATAAGTGTTGGGGAATTTGATAAGTGCATATTCTGATATATTTTTGTATCAAATTCTTTATACTTTTTTTTTATTCTTGTTAATATTATAGTTTTGTTAATGTTTTATGTTAGGAAATCAATGAACAAAAAGAGATCAAAAAGAGCTAAAATAAAACCAAAGAAGACAATAAGTTTTGTGAGCAAGTTGGGAGATAATATTTTATTAGATTAAAGAATTATCACAATTAGAAGAAAATTATCATTTTTGCTTAAGTCCATCATAGGTAGATCAAAATATATGCAAGAAATCACTTACACTTTGCAAATGATTGTTGGGCTTGCATTAAATTCAAAATAAGCATATTTCCAAACTTGACAGTTTTGATATTTTGGTCATAACTCCATGTTCAAAAGCTCTATAGACCTAAATCTTACTTAATTTGAAAGTAAAGAGTTGCATTACTACTAGAAAATTTAGCCTAAAGAAAGACAACAATAAAATTTTATTTTCCCCTCTAAGAGTTTTTATATATGTTGAATGTCATCCAAGAGTCCATATTTATAGTAGAAGAGTGCCTAAATTGGCATCTCCAAATTCACTCCAAATTAATATCAAATGTGCTCTAAATTCACATGTCCTTTTTAGATTTAAATTTTGTCACATATTTTTTCATTAAATCAGATTAATTTGGAAAATTGAACAACATAAAAGTTGTAGATTTTTCTGTTAGCTTTATTTTTCAACTTAAATCACCTAATTCCAACTATTAGAGAGAAAGTTATATTTGATTTAAAGAGATATGACAGAATAGATAGACTCCTTCCAATACACCCATTTGGATGAATTTTCTGTTTTAATCAAGGTTGAATTAGGCTGAACTTCAATAGAAATGTATTCTCTAATTTATTTTCTATGTTTAGTCTTTTGTACTTTTATTATGTATTTTTAAATGTTATTTAAGTTGAGGAGAAATGGTGAAGCTCTTATGGAGGAAGAGAAACGGTTATAAAGATTCATAATATTCAAGTGTGTTCTTTTATTATTTTAATTTTTGATTGAAACGCTCATTGTTTAGTGGCGATTCTTGATTTATGTATCACTAATGACACAACAAATACTTAAGTTCATTTAGCTTATTGTAGGGTTCTACCCTACTGACTGCTAATATGAAATCTTGATTTGTGGTAGATAAAATGTGTGCATAAATATTTGATCGCATAAATAAATGTTGGCATTGAAACTTTTCTTGTTTTGTGGTGATTCTTGATGTATGTATCTTCAATAGCACAACAAATATTTGAGTTCATTTAGCTTATTGTATGATTCTACCCCACCAACTGCTAACGTGAAACTTTGATTTGTTGTAGACAAATGTGTGCATAAATACTTGAGCCCATAAACAAGTATTGATAGTAAGAGATAATTTACAAACAATAAAACAATATCATGATTACCTTAATGTATGAGTTATTTGATAACATATTCTCATTAAAACCTTAATTATGTATGAATTCTAATTAAGGCATTTAAAGGAGGTAAAAAGAATAAATAATCGTTCTTCTATCCAAAACTCAAGAGCGGATCCCTAATTTTCAGTACTTTTATTATTTTAATTTCTTAGTTATAATATAATTTTTTCTTTATATTCTAAACTATATTTTTTAAGAAATATAAATTCAAAAACTTCAAACTTGTCTATGGATCAACCTTGGACTTCCAAAAAATTCATTATTTGACACAACCTGTATTTGAGTTTGCAATTTTAAAGTTGTAGAATAGTGCATGAGTATTTAACTAAGTAATCACTTAGTTGTTTAACTATTCAATAGAGTGAGGGCGAATGTAAATTACACGTGGAGCAGTACTAACAATTGCCATAGTAGTACAGAGCATAATAAAAATTCGAAAAAAACAAAAAGGACGAAACTTTTGTGAAGGTAGGGACAACTAGTACTACAAGGATGGACGACTGAGAACTTGTGATATCGCTTGTACAGAGGCATAGATGTGTAAATGGATAAGGGAATTTGAAACAAATAGGCAAGATTTTCAGGTCTTATAAGTAGGAGTTGGGGATCAAGTTGATGACACAAAAGCTATTACGAGAAAAAACAATCAATTCAAAGCAAAGCAGAAAGATTTCTAAGTCCTAAATTAGTCCTCTGCACTTAGGAACTTTTGAAGTTTGAGCAGATAGGTTTAGCTGAGTGTTCATACACTGTTTTACACCATCAAAGAAGTATTGAGTCTTATGTAGGCTAATATTTTACAATCAACTCCTTTGTAGGGTGACTTAGCAATATCAATTGTGTCTTGTGTAGACTGATTAAAAAGAAACAGAACATGAATTTGTGTGACTGGTTTATAGCTAGAAGTAGAACTTCTTGAAAAGAAAGTCTATGGATATATAGTAGATTCTTCTGGGAAGGGAGAAAAGTAGAGTAGAAGGACTATATCCACCTTTCATATCACTATAAATTTCTTTGTATTATTTATTTATTTTGTAAATTTACTTATTGAATGTTGTATTTCATACGTAGCATAATCTTCGCCCTTAACAGTTTAATCAAGCAATTTTTTTTTAGAAATGTCTATTTATCCTTCTCCCTCCATTTAAACTCTTTTATATCACTTGCAACCAACATATACCTTGAGTGCAATCTCACATAAATTAATAATTATTATCTTTGATAAACACTATTGATAAAATAAGTATATTAATGATGTGGTATGGATTCAAATTTTCAAATATCAGCTCCTCGCGAGCTTTTAATTATTAAATATGTTCCTGCCTGTGACACACACAGTCGTTAGGGCGTCGGGGTTGTTCCGACGAAAACCCTCTGCTCAAATCAGAACTAGAGCAAATTGATAATTATGAAGTAGAGAACTGAAAATTGTAGAGAACTAAATAAGATTGTGTACCTTTGAATTATAAGAATTAACAGTATTTATAGTATAAATTAGAGGGTATTTGTGGGTTTGGGCTTAGTGGGCTTAACCTAAATATTACGACACAACTTGTCTATTGATTTGTAGAACCCATGGACTTTTTAGACTTAAACTTGTTTTGAGTTCATAACCCATTAAATAGATTTAAAAATGAATGTTATCAAATGGTGTAATTCTCAACTTGATAAAGCCTTTGTGAATTGGATCTTATTAAATTAATTTTGACCAACTAATTTGATTTTTTTAAGAATTAAAATCAAACTAAATTATTTGATGTTGAAATAGTAAATGTTGAAGCTTCAAACACACAATTGGAGCATGGAAACACACAATGATTTTTACTTTTTACTTGACAGTTATATATATACATAAACAAGCATCACTTTGAGGAATACAATGATCAAATCATTACCTATATTGTCACAGTCATAAGGTTTTCTTCCCTTTTTCTCATTCTTTTTTCTAAAAAAGAACACAAGCTTGTGTTTTTTATTAATACATAGCAAGAAAATCATAGTGGAGACACACGTGAATCGTAAACGACAACAATGCAAAAAGTAATGCTATGTATTAATAAGGGTTCATAAGGGCTCATCAATTCAACCCCAGTTATTTTAAATCCGGATTGTTCATAAGGGTCATCAATTCAACCCCTATTAAAGATAATAATTATTGTAAATTTAAATAATGAAAATTACATTTAAAAATATTATATATTGTTCTAAGAAATTATTATGTCAATATCATATGACTACGAATGGTATTAATAAAAATCAATTAAGTACATAAGAAAGGGAATAAAAAGGGGAAAAAAACCCAAAGAATAGAGAGAAAAAAAACAAACTAAGGCTTATTTTCCAAATATATAAATTTATGACCCAACACTGCTCAGTATTGGTTCAACCAGTTTACCAATTAAACTGTTTGGGTTTTTAATAATTTTCCAAAAATAAAAGTTTTTTTTTTTTTTAAAAAAAGATACTGATTGGTTCATCAATTCTTTTTTAGGTGATTCGAACTCATAACCAATTAGATTTTAAGTACATGTGAAAGTTCTTACCAAAAATAAAGTAATTCTTACCTTGTTCTAATTTTGTGGTTTGGCCAATTGTTTTGCATATCAGATGGTGGTGCGACAAGTGAATAGGGCTTAGTTTCAAAATCTTTGTCGCAGGTATATAAAACCTCGTGACAATGTTAACTCTGAATATACCTGTATTTATATATTTCTAAGCATTACTATCACTAAATACTTCAATCTCTAATACTTCAAACTTTCATATTGTACTTGCAATTTGTTCCAAATCTCTTAATTGTTTTTTTTTTATTTGAAAATTAGATTTTATACACTTAGCGCGATAAAAAGAGTTTAGTCTAAACATTTAAGAAGACTTACTGGATATATTGAATATCAAATATTAAATGTCAATTTTTTATAATAATTTCAATTTTTAGATTACATAGTCATTAATGAAACGTTAAAAAATAAAACAGAAGATGCCTAACTTTTTTATTCTAGATGACAACATATTCTATGCAAAAGCAAAAGAATGAAGTGGTTTCTTCTTAGTAGAAATGCAAAAAATTAAGCATGCGAGACAAGGAAATTTTGAAGTTTATAGCAACAAAATAGTGTAGGAAACACAATGTACACACTATAATTTACACTCACGCGCGCGCACACACACACACACACACACACACACACATATATATATATATATATATATATATATATATATATAGATATAGATATATATCACATTTCTGATAAAAGAAATCCCGAAAAGTTTGTTGGGAAAAGTAGAAAACCACATATTCTCACGGCCGACTCTTTGTGATATAAGTAATTTAGCTCAACTAAAATCATTACTTTGAGGAATTCGAGATTTCCAAAGTATATTAATGACTCACAAAGTGATGTTGGGGTTGAAAACAGTCAGTCAAATGGGGGGAGTCTTTCACCATCTCTTTCAACTATGAATTCTCAACTATTTTTTCCACGCCATTGAAATGGTGAAGGCCGAAAAGTTACGATTTATCACTAACCTGCAGTCATAATTTGACTCTTTTATCTACCCCTTTCCTTGATTGAGTATAGAAGAAGTGATGTATACTATTGGTTAGCTTAAAAAAAAAATATACATGTTTATGTTTTATGAACCTCTAATCTAGTACAAGACAACATAATAATGAATACAAACAAACATGCCAATGCGACAGATGGGACTAAAAGAAGCTTCTTGTATCACAATTTCCAAGTTGGTTTAGCCAAAAGAAAAGAACAATATTACCTTTTGGAGTGAACTGCAATCATCACCAAAAAACCATAATTATTACTCCCTACTTCACATAAAATTATATAATAAATTGAAAATTATTTTTTTATATATATATTTAAGTTACTACCTATAAAAATAACGAATTTAATAATGTCACATTATTATTTAAAGTGATAGGATATTTTTGAAAAAATAAATTTTTATTTTAAAATGTTTTAGTGAAAATATAAAAGTGATAAACTTTAGATAATTGAAGTAGAATAGTGAAGAAAATAAGAATATATATTCAATGCCTAGACAAAGTCCAGAATTGAATATTTACCAAGCAAAAGAAGGTACAGTCGGCAGCCAATAGAGGCAAGGAAATAGAATGGGAAATTAATCATAAAGAAAGCCCAAAATTGCTGAAAAAGTAAAGCAGAATATATATATATATATATATATGTATAGTTGTATAGTTGTTCCAACAAATGTCCTCACATTATCAAACACCCCAAATCCCAAATCATATTTTACTTGGTCCATGCCCTTTCCTTGTCCAGGCTCCTCTCCTATATGTACAGTCCTGCTTTCTCACTTCTTCAACCACCATTTCAATTCTTGAAAAGAAAACAAAGAGGAAAAAAAAAAAAAAAACTAAAATATGCACTTTTTGTTTCCCCCACATGGGTACATAATACTCAAATTTCATAGTATAGGAAGGATCTGTAAAGCTCAGGAGGGATAGCGCCACTACCGGTTTTCGATGGATTATATTGCTCGTTCATAGACTCAGTAATCGAGTGGCGCTATCTATCCTGAGTTGCACGGCTCCCTCTTGCTTACGACTCCACAAGCCTACTGCTGCTGCTGCAGATCTGTACAAGAATTTTTACAAGTTGGCTTTCGGCTCTCCACGTTTTACTTTTTATTACTATAAATTTCTTCTCTTTAATGAAAAATCATAAACCTCACATTTGTTTGGCAGGTTTTGTAATGATTATTGTTGAATGACCATATTGATATGTGTACCTGCAGACTGCAGTCCAAACAAAATGGTGTCCCTTTTCATGTTTTTGTGTACTTTTTGTTGGTTTGAGGTTATATATTCTGTTATTAATCAAACAAATGCAAAAACTAAAATCATGACAAAAGAATTATGCGACTTTTCGTTATTTAGCTTTTCCTGCCTTGGCAAAATCTAAACCAAAGAAGGAAATAGAGATTAGGTGTTTTGAGTATCAATTTATGGTGGAGACAAACTAATAGTTGTAGAAAGAATTAGTTTTTTTTCTGGATTTTCAGTTGCTGGCAGCCAATCTTTTGGTATTAGCTTTCCTTTTGTTTTATATATCTTGCTGTGTAAGTATATTCATGTGTGTGTGTCTGTATATGCATTCAGAGACACAGGAAGGCGTTGAAGGAAGCACCCGAGCCGTTAAAATTTATATATGAACTAAATGAAATTCAAAATTTTTATTCTCTTTCAAATTAGTAAATTTTCATATGCATCCCAATTGTTTTTTTTTGGGGGGGGTTTGGGACGAATTTTGCCAAATTGAGATTGACCGCACCAAAATTGAAGTGGACCAAAAACCAATCCTATCCCCTATCGATTTAGCCCCAAATCTATTTTTTCTCGAATGCTGACGAATCCAACCTGTTCGAACTGTGGACCCGCTGCCTTAATATTTTGGTTTTGTCTTAATTGAAAAAGATGTAACCAGAATGGCAAAATCTTCTTTATCAGACAGAATTTGCTCAGCAGAGCAATAAATATTTACTTGAGACTTTGAAATATAAATTGATAGATTCGTATAACCTTTGAAATATAAATTGATAGATTCGTATCATTACTAGGTGACGGTAATTAATGGCAATGAATCGAACTAAGAAAGGGAGAGAGACAGATTTAGGTGGTGGGGATGGCGCTGTGGCAAGGTAGAAAGGTGTGCTGAAATTTCAATGGGTGGGATGACCACCATTGTGGTGGTGGCACTCATCGGAGAGGATGGCTCACGACTGGGAGAGTCAATAGATGATTCCATAGTGAAAGGACTGAAGGGTGAGCTTGAAGAGCTAAGGAACGACATTTAGAGAGAGGGAAAGAAATTAGGGGAATAAATAAAATACGAAAGTAATTTATACCTATTTATACAGGACAAGTTTTATAAGACCCGTTATCAATTCAATCAAATATAAAAAAATAAAATCAATTAGGTGTGATGGTTCGATTTTTATTCGAATTCATTATCATCCCATGTGAAAGAAATGTTTTTTCTTTCTTTATTTTATTTTATTTTATTATTTATTTATTTATATTTGCTTTTGAGGAATATATCATTAATGATTCTGCAGCTTTTGTTCTTGGTTTTGTTACAAGCTTAATTACTTCTCTTTTATGTAGGTACGTACAAATCAAATTTGTTTAAAAGTTTGTGTTAGTGAAATACATTTTCCAATCTGATAAGAATATAAATACAATTAAGCCTCACGTCATTTGCAGATTACAGTACAAATTTTTAACTGTCATGCATGTTTGTAAACTCGGACTATCATTTTCCTTCTTCATACAGTACCTGAAAAAAGCTACACACAATATATACATATATATACACACACCACTCCTAAGGTATACATTGACCTAGCACGGAATTTTAGGGGAGAATTTAAAATGTGTGGATTTTTTATGTTCTTGTACTTTTACTTTTGAATGCAATCTACGAGAATCAGTGGTATAATATCATTAATTTAATTAGATGATATTTTTTTTAAAAAAATCTCATTTTAAAAAATATAATTTTATTTTGTAATGTCTCAAAAAAGAAAAAAAGAGTAATAATATAGGACAAAGAGAGTATTAAATCTTTTTTCTCATGCCATATAATCAAACAAGGCTTGCAACATATTTCTCAACAATATCATGGAATGTGTCCATTATGTTTTTCAATGAAATTGGGAAAACGAAAAAAAAAAAAAAAAACGCCATTCCTAAAGGTTTCTTCATGTTAATCTACGATCACTACAAATATAATTGCTGGTATTTAAATAGTTTAATGATAACATTGAACAATTGATTCTTTATTTATATACACATGTTTGGTAGTGGTTTTGATGATAAATTAAAATGAACCTCCTCCCTCAATAACTCTTTCTCATGTAAAAAAGGGTCACTTCACCCCAAGGAAAAAAAAAAAAAAAAGCACACACCACACACACACAAGGAAAACCAAAGAAAGAACAAAAGGTAAAAAAAAAAAGTTATCCGCAAGTGCACGTTTATTTCTACACAAGCTGGTTGTAAGCAAGAAGATGATGATTATTCTTATTCTTGTGCTCACCCATATATGTTCGTAAAAATGGGACGTATATATGGAGTTTTACACTGTTCTTGTTTTTCAAAGTTCAAACTCTCTGATTTCCAAAAGACCCTTGTGGAGAAAACAATTAAAATTATTTAGTCCTGTTTATAATTTCCCTTTAGTGAGGAATATATAATTCAAAAATTGAGTTTTCCGATGAAGTAACTATTAAGAGGTCTTAGAACCCTGATTTTAGGTAACGATTGTGGCGAGTTCAAACTCAAATTCGTCCCATATTCTTTTTGTTTGAAGCGGATTTTAATAGTATAAATAAATTTGAGTTGAATCATTAATTTTTTATTTTCAAACCCAACCCAACTCATTTATTATTATTATTATTTTAAAAAATTATTTTTTATATTTATATAATATTTTATAGAAAATTAATTTTTAATTTTTTTTATAAATATCATTTTTAAAAATTTTATAATGCAAGTTTAACAGATGTATCTACCTATTCCTATGGGTTTGACATGCTCAAATAATTGGGAACTGTCAATACTCTTAAAAATCACTCCATTTGATGTTTGCGGGTGAGAATAGTAAATTAATACAGTCTGAAACTGACGAAGCATTCAGAGCAGAAGCTTTAAGAGTTATGGGCTTTGGGGGTTTTATGCTTTTGACTTAAATTTGGTGCAGGCTTTTTAATAATGGCCATGAAGGTAGAGCTGTGGATGTTGACTCCTTTTCCAATTAGCATCGTTTAGATCACGGCTTCTTACCTTTCATTAACATCTTTTTTTATTACTTCATCTTATTAAAATAATGTTCATATCTTCCAATTTTATACCCTTCATCTACATCCCTTCATGACATCTGACTAATTTTTTTATCTAGATTTGATTGATTGATCGACTCAACTATTTATACATTTTATGATTAATCATTCTCTTTGTTATTTAGACAAATCAAATGATAAATGTATTCCACTTATCATGTGAGTAATTTAAGTTTTAGTAAATCAGGTTTGAGTAATAAGAAATTATTGAACTAATAGAATTCATATTGTTATATAATGTGGACGTTTTAATCTCTTAATGAAAAATGTAGCTCCAGGAGCAAAAGCTCCTATCACCTTTCCTTTTTCTCAATATCAGGAACAAGAACAAAAAGAGGGTAAGAGATGGGGTTGGTTGTTCCTCCAAAAGGTCTCTCCTGAGCTTACCTTCTCTTAGCGCAATTCGACGGCTTTGTGTTCACAAAACTGATTTCCTTATATTTTTATCATTTTGAATCGATTGAATTGATGAATTAGAAAGAATCAACTAATTGATAAATTGAAAAAAAAAAATTGATATCCGTAATATGAAAATATATGAAAGCTAGTATCTCAATGAATATCAAAGGATGTAGATGGAAAGATTCATCCAATGTTGAATATCAGAGGAAAGATATAATAGGCAGAATTTCCCATTCAAAAAAGAAGATGATGCCAAAGATTGACTTGCAAAGGTCATATTCTAGATGTAACATTAATCTTATCCTTCTTAACCAACACATATGCATTATAAGGACCAATGGTTGGCCATATATTGCCACGTGTAAGGTCATGATTTGGGTAAGCATAGTTTTTAGAAACCTGATGTTACTTTAGGGTACATTTTGTGTCTTATTGTATGGGGACAAATAAACCTGGTTCCCTGGTACCCATCTCCAAAATTCTGTTAGTACAGTAACATAATGTGATCTGATTTTAGTGCACAATGTGCATGCACAGTGACACCCACCAGGGTAATGCTTGAAAGACTATGATACCGCTTTTTATCATGTGGGGTTCGAACATGTAAGTCTATGGGGTAGTTTGTTTTCATTTTTAGTATATATATATTTTTTTTTACTATTTAATGTGATTTAACTTTGGATTTTTTCTAATATTCGAAAGACAACTCCTTGCAAGCTCTTAAATATTGAGTGGATTTTTGTCTGCTATACAAATAAAAAGTTAAGGGTCATCGGAGTTGCTCTGTGGATAATAAATGACACTCAAATTAGTAATAGAGTAAGAAATAATAAATGACACTCAAATCAGTAATAGAGTAAGAAATAATAAATGAAAAACAAAAACTATACATGTTTATCGTATGTGGCATACCTAAATTATGGCATGAAAGTGGTATTTAGATGTATTTAACTTGGAATTTGGGCCTCACGAGTTTTTTGCGTATCCACATAATTATTTTCTTGGGTTGACATAGTCTCGAGAAACATATCCACAGTGAAATTTAAAATTATTTAGAAACATCAACAAACATTACATCACATATAATATAATGAATCTCGAAACTCATTCACGATTAATCAGTTGTGCATATTCTAATACCTAGAGCAGGAAGATTTTAGAAATTTTTGCCTTGATTTGTACTCCAACTGAAGAAGATACATGAAATGATCTAAATAGTTCTCTCGCCAAGAACTCCTTTCATCTACAAATTGCTTTCATGAATCATGATTTCATACCTCTCTTGTTGGAAATGGCTCGCTAAGAGTCTCAAGTGTTACTCCTTTAAGCGTATCTACACATTGGAGTTTTCTACATCAATTAGATTTATGTTAATAATTCAAAAAACCTATTTTAATCTAGAATATGTGGAGTTCAATTCTTAATTCAACTAGTGCAAAGAAGAATTGAAATCATGATCAAAATATGAAATTTTTTGATGGAGGAAATGAATCAAAGAAAGAAGAAGAAGGGGACAGTTTTCTCTTTAGAGTGCTGGCCAAATTTTCAAAATCTAATGGGCTCTTAACTCAATGACAAATAATTACAAAATCTCTCATCTAATTTTCATCTAACCTTGGCCAAGATTTTTGGAGTCAAGTACAGTGAAACACAGAAAATTTATATATTCAGGTAGATAGGTGAGAGATCTTGTTGGCCACTTATTAACCTCCATAATGAAGTTGTTAAACCTAAGATAAACCCCTTGTGATTGTTATGCAATCAAGAAATACTTCAAAGTGCGACATGTATTGCATAAGGTTACAATGGTGCCTCAAGTTTAAAAACTAATTCTTTCACTATTGTAATGAGAAAATTTCCATTTGACAACAAAATATTTTCAATTAGAAATTTTTAGAAAGGGTAGTTTAGTTTACTTTTTCTCCAACAATCACCCACATATATATATTAGTATCTCCACACCAATGCCCATGGAACGATGCATCCTCATTTTGAGGCTGAATCATATATGCAAGCCTTAGCAAGATCATTGATTCCTCATCTCAATGATCCTTGACTTGGAATATTTTAAGACCATAGTTTTGGAGGTATATTCCACGATCCCCATCATATACATTACCACACTCCACAGCTGTGTGTGATCTAAGGACTTAATCTAATCTTATAATAGTGAATTTAAGATGAAGATTGTCATTTAATGATATCAATATGAATAAGATTGATTCCACAATAGTATAAGAATGACTAAATCAATTAGCTCACCGAGCACGACTCTATCATATTTTTCTCTAAGGCATTTCATTGAAGATTTTATGAGCCTACAAGGTCAGTCTACTTAACCATTTCTTCAAACACTTAGTGAGCATTGTCGAGACACACTCCTCAATCCAAATTCATTCCCTCCAAAGCATTTTATCGAGCATATATATACAACTTCCTTAATTATCAATCTTGGCATGAAGTTTAATTGAAGCACAACCACTGTACAAACCCAACTCAAAGCTAGTTATGAGTTTCATCGAATTAATCGGGTGTGGAACAACTAGAAAAGAAGACAAAGGGTGCTATTCCTTGTCGGGGACCCGACAAGGGCTTTTCGCTTGTGCCAGGTTGAGATACTGCCTCAACCTAGCTTTCAGGTCCAAGTAGTGCCTCGACCTACTTCATTCTTGGAAGTAGGTTGAGGCAGCTGATCATGGTGCAAATTCATTTCATTTTTCTATTTATTTTTTTAATATTTAGTGAAAGTGAAGAAATCAATAGCCTTAGATATGTCTCTAATTCTAGCCATTCTTGTCTACTTCCCATATTATAAGGTGTAATATAAACTTTTAATCCAGCTAGATAGCTAAATCTAATAAAGAAGTTTTAGTTAGTGAAACGAGAATGACGAGAAGAATTTCTTCTAAAATGGGTGCTTTGGATTGTCTCTCAAATATTGATTGCTCCGAATAGCTATTCCAATCTCGAGAGCACACACAACTTGAGTTTCTTGAGCTTTTTTTTTCCTTTGTCTCTAAACTCACAACTCTTTGTGTGTGGGTATTTAAGTTTGTTAAAGTTGCTAGATAAACTCTATATACTAAAGGGCTCTTACTATTTGAAGTGACAGGGTTTATTTTGTGGATCTTCTTGTGAGAACTTTATATATACCTTCCATCAAGATGTAGGAGAAGGTACTGAGAATAATTTATCATTTATTTTGTTTTCTTCCCTAAAAAATGACCTCCAAACATCTGGGCTCACCCTAAGTCAAGTAAGTTAGAAGATGATCTCATGTCGTTATGATAACCACAACTAAATATCTGAAGAGAATATTCAACAGACAAAGTGATGAAATCAATCATAAAGAAAGACAGACTGATGTATTGCTTTGAAATTTGTTCGAGTAAGTCATTGCTTTACCCATAAAGTTTATTCGGGTGGGACATTTCTTTGCCTATTAAGTTTATCTGAGTGAGATATACTCGTGATGGTAAAGTGATTCGTAATTTAGCCTTGAGTTGGCTAGTGTTTGGTCAAAGGAGCTTTACTTCTTTGACCTCGTCTGTCAAGAAGTCTTGCTTTTCTAACTTTTATCCTTAAATTACCATTTCTCACTTGATATAGTCTTTATATATTTAAAAATGGGAGTAGATTCCATAAAAGGGGCTTGGTTTTAGTCGATAAACTTGAGGAAGGAGTTTGTGATCTCTGGGGTAGCTTTCTTGACCTCAAGGGAGTCGACCTCACTTTTGGGGCTTGACTTTAATCGATAATCTCGAGGAAGGAGTTTGTGATCTCCGGGGCCAACTATAGCTTTCTTGGCCTTAGGAGAGTCACATGAATTTCCAAGGATGTGCCTCTTTACACGTTAAATATTGAACCTCAATTGTAGCCTATAGCTTTCGAGCTGCTCTTACTCTTTTCATATTTAAAAAAATTCTAATTTGTTATGTAATGCAATAATCGATGCTTTTTAGCTTCACGAGAGGTAGATTTTAACGCCCTTGTTATAACAACCAACTTTTTCCAAACTAATCGTGTTTGCTTGGGTAGTCTACCATTATCAAGTTTCTTTTATTCCTTGTCATGTTGTCATTACCTCCACTGTGAACTTTTTCTTCTATTTATTTCTTGAGAGTTGGGTGTATGCGATTTTTTTTAATTTTTACTCGGACTGATCTTGATGCTTTCCCTATGGTTAAATTATTCTTTAACCTTCTTAAGGTGCTGGTGTATCTTTCATATACCTTCTCATAACCTTCTATAACTTCTTTTATCCCCTCGGGAGTAGCAAACTCTATCTTCATGTATTTGCCTCAATTGGGGAATGAAGCTAACTAGGCCATGAACTTGGTTGAGGTTGTGAGCCAATATGTAGGGCTAGCTAAGATAGTCGGTGGATGCATGGTGTGAGGAGGCTAGTTAAGGCTAGAAGCTTTTAATTTTGTCAGTTATAATGCTGAGCCGGTCTAGAGATGGAGTGTCACAACCTTCCAACAATATGTATAAATATATGTATAAACAACATGTGCAACATAATTTGTGCACGTATGCGTGTGTATAACTTATTTTTTCTACTCAGTTCAATAAAACATTAATAAAAGTAAAGTGCTTTCATATCCTATAATACTGTATATATATAGGTAGTTATTAAACATTAACTAGGTCTATCAAAATCATCACAAACTTAAACTCTCTATCATAAAGGAGTTTTGAAAGTGATATACAGGGTAAAGTCACTAATATAATATAATAACTGTAAAATAAAAAACACAACCCATAAAATAGCTCAACAGGTCGTCATCCAAGTACATTGATCTTTGAAAGCCTGTAGGAGCTTCACTTCTAGCCAGTAAACCAGAGGTCTCAAGTCTCACCATGTTCACCTACAATGCATGAACTATATGAGCTAACACTCAATAAGTAAAAATCATGCATGACAAGAGTATGATATAAAATCTCATGCAATTCATCTCTAAGATATGATGCTATAAATGTGTCAAATTTGAGTACTCATAAATCAAAGAGTTTTATTTTTAAAAATCAATTCATTTATTGGGCCCTTGGTCTATCTACTATGCACCGGATAGAGCTCTGAACAATATCAATAATCACATGACCATAAACAAATTGACTTAGTCCAAGGGCCATCTCCTAGGATCACTAGAGGTCCACCCTTTGTCTTTTTCTGTAATCCTCTAGAAGTCTTCCCACTGGTGGAGTCAATAAGGGCACAGTCAAGTGGTCTACCCTCTCATGACCACCAGAGGCATACCCTCTGTCAACCTCTATGATCTTCTGAGAAGTAACACTCGCGGTGCCCGATATCACATAAGCATACCTCGCATGCCTCGGTATACTAGTAGTGGCCAACCAAAATATTTTCTTTCTGAAAATCATGTCTCAAATTGTAAAGTGCATGCAAGAACCTCCACTATACTCATATGCCGTGCATGCACATATAAATGCTCATGAATGGTATGTTCAATATGAAATGCAAGTCGTATTGCTCTCAACATGTTTCAAGAATCATAAAACTCTTAAGGTACACACTATACTTGTCATCCAGTCAATTTAAATATATCAACACATTAGGTATAAATGCTTCAAGACATACTATATTCGTACATTGTAGTTGCAAATGGATCTTTACTTACCTTTCGCTTGATTGATGGCTTAGTCTAGATTTGTTTATTGTTCCCTCCGATCTTAGATGTAAAATATCCTATAATATTACCCAACATCAAGTGCCATTCCCAATTTGGCAAGTTGAAAGCATAAAATATATACTAAGACCTTAAACACTAAGCTATCTAGGTAACCATCATGCTTTCACAAACTAGAATCCAATCTAGTCCCTTATATACCTTAATTTCTCATCTTAGATATATGTAAACATCATATAATTGAAGTAATATAACTCTAATATCATGTACCTAATTGTTACCACTCAATAGCAACATGTTTAGGTTGAAATATGCTAAGTTATAAAATGGGACAGATTCACATTTTCATATTTTCTTGCTGTCCAATTTAGTTGCATGATAATTTTGACATCCCTAAGCATATCCAATCACTCTCAAATTTTTACCACACTTAGATAACATAAAAAAAATATAACCATGTCATATAATTACTAAAACTCATGGATATAGCTTCCCAAGTTTAGCTCTCTTCACAACATACTGAAACAGATTGTTTTCCTATCGTGACAGTTTTGCACACTTCATGACATTAATGATTTTGACACCCTTAAGTATATTCAATCATTCCTAAATTTTCATCATACTTAGATAATATCTATAAAAAGACAACCAGGTGAGATTACTACCAAAACTAATGGATTTATTGATGTAAAACTAGCACTATTCACATAGGACAGAATTTGAATTTTAAAGAAGACAGTTTTGAGCACCTCTTTAATTATCACACTATATTACAATTCATAACCTCTGTAAACTTACATACATCACCTAGAATCATATATAAACACATATATGGTGAAATACACAGGTTTTAATCAAGTTATTATACTTATATAAAGCTTTAATATAAAAAATCAAAAAGTATACAGTTTTTGTCCTTAGTAACTTTTATTGTGATTTTGCAACTAAAAATTCTTATTTTGTGAATTATAAGACCAAAAATAACATCATAACATGATTATAATAAATAATAGAAGCTTTAAAAATCATAAACCCTAAAAAATTTAAGAACTTAAATAAAAAACATGAGGTAAACTCACCTATGCACAAATTTTAGCTTCAACTTGCTCCTCCTTAATTCCCTTTGCTTCCTTCAGTTTTTTTCTTTACTTGGAATTACTTGAGAGCAATTTATAAAATTCAATATAAAGGTTTTGGAGGTGAAATAGCTCAGAAAATAGTTTTTGATCGTGGTTCAATGATAGAAATGAAGAAAGGTGGCAAAGCTTAAGGTGACAAAACTTGAGGTGGAAAAGCTTGAGATGTTAAGTGGTGAGTCAAATATGGTGTTATTCACACATTATGCATCACTAATCTAGTATTTCTCATTAATTATTTATCTATGTGCAACCTACTTTAATCTCTATATGATCGAATAATATATTATGCCCTAATTTCTTAACCGTTCATTCGATCTCTAAACCGATCGATATCTGATTCTTAAATAATTGTCTAGTTTTCATTTTCTAAAATTACATGCACATATGGATAATATATCATGCCTGATATCCCAAGTATATTAATTTATGGATGTATACCTTTAAAACACCTCGATCAATTTAAATCGAATCATATAAGCTTACTAGTGACACCTTTAACACTTCTAAAATTATAACATATAACCTATGAATATCCACTATATTAATCAATCTATTCTTTATCTTATCTAAATATAGAATTATATAATTAGATTATAGGATTTCAACCACTAACATCAAGTGATAGTATTAGAGGTATAATGATTAAGGATGCTATAAAAGATGTGATATAGATGTAATGCAAATTAGTATATAAGTAGTATATAGTGCATGAATCATATTTGTTAAGTGAGTAGTGTGAGGCTTGGGTATTACACAGAGCATCAAGCTTGTTTGACTTGGTATAAAGTGGGGTAATCTCACCACTTAATGAAAACATCTCAAAAAAATTATGCTATTTTATTAGGCGTAAACATTTCATCCTTAGTTGAGCTATACACATGTCAATCAACCTATTTACTTTACCTTGACCTCTAGAAACCATTATTTCTAATGGTCTTACACCTAGATGAAAGATCAACCAACTCTTTGTTCTTAGTCATTAGGCTCATCTTTTCATTCATAGCAGCTATTCCCTTAAAGCATCAAGTGAAGTCAAAAATCTAAGTTGACTAATTAATATCCACAAGAAAAGCTTGAAGGATACTCACTCAATCTCACATAGACGATAGGGAACAACTCATGTTCACTCCTTACTTGTGGAATATGAATGTCATTTTCAAGTGAGATACTCACACTCACTTAGGGTCACTCCCACTATCCCAGCAATTGCTAGATAAGTTTAAAATACAGCATCCCTGCTAGAAAAATGAGCGTTTTCTCAAGAATCTTGCAACTTGTATAGTTCAAGACTACATTTGACTTCGCATATGCTCGTGAATCCTCCTTGAGGAAAACTACATAGTGTGACATAATTTCTAATATTTCTCTATTAAGGTGTTCGTCACTTTTGAGAACATAGCTTTTTGAACTTAAATAGGCATAAACCTACTAATTTGGACTTGCTGCCACAACACAACTCATAAAAAGTTGGAGAATTCACTTGGAGGCATATTTTTTATTATATAGTCTGCAATTAAGATTGTATAATCCTAATTAAGATACAAATCAATTTGCGCCATCATATAAATCGAATCATTTTTAAAGTGTTTGATTCATCACTCTTTGCAAGCTCGTTTAGTTATAAAATATTTAGAATCATCCTTCAAATTGAAATTCTATTTTCCTCACACATGTTATTCTCACTTTGTATTATTACACTGAACCTCAATGTTCATACTCCTTGTGGTTCTCTACCTCTCTCAAGAATCCCTCAAAATAATTTGGCGCTTCTGACTAGTGAGAGTGGGAATGTACTAACTTATAACACGAATAGAAAAGAAAGAAAAATAGAATGCACCATTAAGTGCATCACACTTATAAGTCTACACACATCTTAGTGGACTAGCTCTAGAGGATAAGTAGTATTTTCTCTTTCTTTTAGGAAGCTTTTCCCACTAGAAACATTTGTGACGAGGGAGGTTAACCTTAACGAGTTAGATAATAAAGCTTCCTTCAACTAATACTGTCATCCTCCTACCTCACATGCCATGATAAAAATTAAAAAAAAATATCCATGGAATAAGTACAAGAAATAATATCTTAAGACAATCGTATCATAAATAAAAATAACCTATTACAGAAAGGTCTCTAATATGAAATATGGACAATCTACTTACTCAACCAAAGTCTTAGTAAGTGCACCAATTCAAATTAAACTATATCAAATTAGTGCCTTTTGCACATCTCCAAGGAGGAGTTAGCTCATACCAATTGTTGAGCTTGAAAAATAGCTTATGCTTTTTTGCTGAGCTTGAGGTGGCACTGTGAACTCATAATGCCTCATCTTGTGTATCATTTAAACAAACATGGTTGCACAATACTTGATAATAGTTTGCTCAATTTTTAATCTCATATTATGTTTCATCAACTTCTACTTCAATGAGAGAATTGAGAGCATTAGCAAATAATAGAGCTTTAAGTAGTCAAACTTCATCTGAGTACAATTACGATCGAAGTGATCAATCTCATCATTGCACTTGACATTTGTTCTTGCTTAGTTGCCTCTATCACTAAGATGACATGTTTTGTCACTTTATTGGATCAATTTATGATTTTAGTTTTAACTTGTGCTCTTGTCAAGCTACACTTTGCTTGTTCCAATATTCACCTTAATTGGTTTATGTTGGTAGCATGAGCGACAAGTGAAATTACTTGTGTATTTCTCAACTCTTAACAAACAGTTTTAAGTTAGGCGATTTTTATCGAAAATATGTTACAAAAATTTATAAGTCAACTAAAAAAACGACTTTAGGAAAATTAGAACTTTTTAATTATGAGCGAGCTCATATCACAAAATTAGGGCTCAAACTCTTTGATTAAATTCTCGCGTTTGCAACTTAAACAAATTAAAGTGCAAACTTTATTCTTGAGCCATTCATATATTGTCACCATCTAAGTCGCGATAATATTGGGCAACTTAAAGTTTTGTGCTTGCGGCTTAAACAAATTAAAGCACAGACTTTACACTTAGTCCACTACCATATTATCAGCGTGTAAGTTGCGACAATATTGGACAATTCGTCTATTTTTATGCTCAATTGACTTAAAATCATAAATTTGGTGAGTTAGTTCAAGACTTCTAAACAAATTGCACAAAAATATAGGTACTAGTCCAATATTTTATTCTAGATTCAAGTAAATATTTTATTATTCCTTTATATTTAGCGAAATCAAAAGTTTCGCAACTCAAGCAAGTAATAATCTCACACTGAGTATAAGGTGTAATAAAAAAAATTACTGATCATGAATAAAATATAAATGTCCACATACATCATGCATGCAACTATGCAATATGAATAATAAAGTTTAGACACATATGGGCCACATTGATATTTGTTGCATCATGTTGAGATAAGTTTGACCTACGGTGGTAAAACAAAAAATATTCTCGTAAAATTGATGATACATGGCCTCCCAAAAATGACCTAGTAAATATATGCCTTGAAAATAAAAAAAATTACATTGATTCAAGGCCTAGTACATCAATCTACTCAAAAATAAAAAAATAGTGATACTGAATTATCAACAAATTATCTCCCACCAAAAAATATGGAATAATATAAAGTAATCAACACTCAATTTACATGAGCACCAAATGTCAATATGCATTCATTCACAACATATATCAACTGATATCGCTTCAAATAAATTTAAATTGCATCATAAAATAATTACATAAAACGATGTAATTAATAAGCATGCAACTTATATAGAACATATTAATTACATACAAATATTTTTGCATGCATTCTAATGCGCAAAAATATTTTTGCATGCACCCTATATGAAAAAAATATTTTTGCATGCACCTCAATACGCAAAAAGTATTTTGACATTAAAAATTTGACCCATAAAAAATATTTTTACATGCATCGTAATGTAAAAAAATTAATTTTTGCATTCATCATAATGCACAAAAAATATTTTACTCAATTTTTTTTTAAATTAATCCAATAAATTCTAAATCATATTTTTTAAACGGTTAAAAATAGTATTAATTCACATAAAACACTCTTTAAAAAAATAGTACAAGAACTTTTATCTAGATGTAGTAGCCAACTACTTAATAAGAAGTGCAGTGATCAAGTGGTAGTTTACTTTCCTAGCACAACCATCAACTTAGGATCAAATTTATGTTGGTGCAAGCTATATAAATTTTTTCTTTTAGTGGTAAAGGTTGCTGCCAAACGCACTCTTACCAACGTGGAGACCAACATACTCTAGATTGGCGCCACCTATGTGCACCACCAGCTCATCGGTAGCGCCCATCAGGCCCTCCGGCGCCGGCGACGTTTTTCCAGCGAAATTTAATTTCCGGCCTAAAATTTTAAAAATTGATATTTCATTCACTTTAAGTCCATTTTTGATGAATTTTAAATCGTTTTAAACCTATTTTCAATTCTATGACATAACATAAAAATTTCATAACAAAAATATCAAAAACAGGTTCGATTTTGAGCATAAAAGAAACAAGTCTCAAACTAAAATTTGATTTTTCTCTCAAATTACTCATTCATTTTTTATCAAATTTTAACCACGTGATATACACATTAAGATCTACGTATGATGAAAAATTCATGAAAAAACTTATGCTTATAAAAATATATATATTTTTTAAAGCTTAAAAATATTCGTAAATCCAACCAAACAGCGATAATGAGCCTTATTCGCTCTGATATCATTGTAAGCAAATACACAACAATAATCTGAATTAATATTCATATATAAAAGTGGATTGGGAATACGGATTGTCCATTCATGTATCTCAAATCAAGCTCGTCTATAAGTCTCCTTTAATATTCCTAGTCAAGAAAGAATTCAAGTCCAACTAAAAATTTCTAAATTGTAAAGATAATATTCAACTCAAATATGGATGCCAATTGGGTCAAGAGTTATAAACCCAATCCAATTTCTAATAGTTCCAATATGGATCAGTCTTCTAGAACTTCCTTTATATCTTTTTTATAAAAAGGGTCTTTCTGGCATTGTTCGATGTTAGGAAAACCTTTAAAGATCGATGAACCCACAACAGATCATAAGGGTCTATCTGGCATTACTTTGATGATAGGGAAACCTTTAAAGATCGATGAACCACAACAGGTAAACAGGTAGTTTCTGATGTGGCTTCTGGAAAAATAATGATGCAATGGGTGGAGAAAGATTTATTAAAAGGAGATGACAAAATCTGTGCCTCTACCTTAGACTCGCCTGGATTAAGATTCCAAAACTGGAAGTTAGGGAAGGGTTTCAGTTCCAAACTCTAACCTTAATTTGGCAGCTAGCGACATTAAATTTAGTAGGTGATCAACATACTTTGCATAAGGATTAAATTTTAGACACTGCCCAAGGTGAATTTGGGGTTGTATATTGCTGGTCCAAGTAATCATGCAATTAATGTGTCAGACTTCAATCAAAGATCGTCAATTAATTTGTTTGGGAATGAAAACCCTAACCCTAATTGCGGATTTACCTAACTCGTTGAATCCAAATCCACCACAAAGTATGCTTAATTATAGCTAATTTTACTGTTTGGGCTGATCATGAGTTGGATGCTTTAGAGTCAGAGATGATCATGGAATACAGTGGCTTCTGTTTTTGATGAGGCAAGAAGAGATTTCCAGTCATCGTAGAAGTCTGTCTTGTGAATTGAATGAGCAGGGATTAGGTGCAGTGGGGGATATTGAACAAGCAAATACTACAATTAGAAAGAAAATAGTTCTTCATTTGCAAGTTCATACACGTAGGAGCTCAAAATTTACTTTAGGTTCTCTTTCCTCTCAATTATCTTAATGAATATTCTTGGAATATTAGGGGAATAGAAAATGATAGTTCTCAAAGTATGTTGAAACGAATTTGCAAAAGACATGAACCTATGATTATGGCTATTTTGGAGTCTAAGATTTCATTAGAAGCTCATACTATGGCAAAAAAAAAATTGGTTTTGATAGTGACATTTCTAATATTTCTGGCTATATATGGATATTCTGGAAGAATTTTTTATGGTTAATATTTTATGTGATCATGAACAATTTATGGATCTGAAAGTCACTTCATCCTTATAGCCAAGATTTGTCTTATGTTCTTTTGATATGCAAATTGTGATCGTGCTGGAAGAATGGTTTTATGGAATGTATTGAGGGGTGTAAACTACAATGATTCCCCTTGGAATATTTATGGGGATTTTAACAATATTCTAAATGGTCATGAGAAAAGAAGTGGAGGGGCATTGAAATTGAGGTTAATGGAGGATTCTTCCAATATGCATTTGGACTATTACTTAGATGATGGTTTTAAACGTTTTAAGTATACATGGTATGGCAACCGTGTATGGTAGAGGCTTGATCAAGCTCTTATATCACCTACTTGGTTGGACATGTTTCCAGTAACTAAGATCAAACATTTAGTTAAATGTTGTTTTGATCATTCACTTTTGTTGATGTGTTTTGAATTTAATCTGGAACGGACTGCTACTCCTTTTAGATTTATAATTAGTTGGGTGTAACATCATGGTTTTTTGGATAGTGTCAAGTAGGTTTGTGGGTTACATACTGCTGCTCAAGGCATGGTCTATTTCCAGAGGAAAATGTTTAGCTTGAAATAACTCTTAAGATGGTGGAAAAAAGATATTTTTGGTAACATTTTTGACAAGGTGAAACAGGCTGAAGATGGTTTAATAACTAAAGAGCAGGAGTTTGTTAATGAGCAGTCTGAACAAAAGCAAAGCTAAATTTACTAGAGCCCTAGCTACTGAGGAAAGCTTTTGGAAGTGGAAAGCCACTTGTAAATGGTTGGCTGAGGGTGAAAGGAACTACAAATACTTCCACTCTATGGTTAAAAAAAAGTGACAAAAATCTTTGATAAATTCTATTGAGGTGGAGGGTAATGTCCTCCATCAACAACAAGATATTAAAGATTTTGCTGTGAGTTTCTTTGAGAATCTTTTCACGGGAGGAAGTGCAGATTTTGATATTGAGGATCTTCATGATATTCATATAGTGTTTTTGGAGGAAGATATCTCTCATCGTTTTATTGTACTTGATTTGGAATAAATCAAGGCTGCTACATTTAGTATTTATCCCAACAGTGCAGGACCTGATGGCTTCTCCTCATTATTTTTTCAACATTATGGGATATGATTAAGGGAAACGTATATGAGGCATGTAATGTTTTTTGCAATGGTTCTCCCATGCCTAGGAGCTTCACAACTACTTCGGTTGTTTTGATACCTAAGGTTGACTCTCCCAAGGTATAGACTGATTTTAGGCTAATAAGCTTGTGTAATGTTATTAATAAAAAATTTACCAAGCTTTTGACTAATAAAATTACTACAGTTTTTGATATCACCATCTCAAAGTGGCTTTGTTTGCGGTAGACTGATAAGTGACAATATCCTCTCAGCTTAGGAATTGACAGATGCAATCGACAACAAGAGTAAAGATGGAAATCCAACATTGAAACTTGATATGACTAAGGCTCATGACAGAGTTTAGCGGAAGTTTCTATATGCTGTCATGGAGAAATTTGGGTTTCCAGCTCAATGGATTCACTTAGTTAAGAATTGCATCCAACATTCTTGGTTTTTTGTTCTCATTGATGGCCAAGCAACAAGTTATTTTAAAGCAACAAGGGGGCTAAGACGGGGAGATCCATTGTCACCTGCATTGTTTATCATTACTTCTAAATGACTATCCAGAGAGCTAAACAATTTTTTCACTCAAAATTCTGGGTTACAATAAAGGGCAGGAGATGGATTAATGGTTTCACACTTATCATATGCTGATGACTTCATTGTCTTTTCAAGAGAAAATGCTTCTAACATGCTTTTCTCGATGACACTTTTGAAAACATATGATAAGTTTCACACCAACAAATAAATTGAGCAAAGAGTTTCTTTGTAGTTGGAAAGAACGTTCCTTCTCAAAAGATCCAACAAATCAAAGAAATAACTGGTTTTACTGCAAATGGTTTCCAATATTATATTTGGGTGTACAACTTTATAAATGAAGAAACAAAGGTTGTTTGTTTGATGGCATCTTAGAAAAAATGTGAGCCATAATTTCAGGTTGGGAGAAAAAATATTTAGCTCATGGAGCTAATTGACACTCGTTAAGAATGTTCTTAGTTCAATGCCATTGCATATTATGTAGATCATGTCAGCACCAAAGTCAGTGATGCAAAGGATGGAAAGGAGGTTGTCAAGATTCTTTTAGGGATCTACCACTGAGGCTGGGAAGATTCATTGGTCTACATGGCAGGATAATTGTTACCAATATGAGGAAGGTGGTATTGGGGTGAGAAGATTTGAAGATGTGTCTAATGCCTTTGCTATCAAACTTTGGTGGCAATTTGGACAATCTGATGCACTACGGAGTAGATTCATGAGATATAAATGTTGTTCTAATAGTCATCCAATTGTTGCCAAATGCACTATCAACCATTGCCCAATTTGGAAGAGATTATGCAAAATTAGGGAGGTTGAGAGAAACATGTTTTCTGGAGAGTTGGTCAAGGAAATGTCAGTTTCTGGTTTGATCCTTGGTTAGGGGATACTCCTTTGTATATGTTGTTTCCTGTTGCAATTAATGTGTTGAAAAAATAATAAATTTGGAGTCACAACATGCTTAAATATTGCAATTAATGTGTAGCAAATTTGAATTCAAAATATCATGCTTTTATTGAAAATACTTCAAGCTATATAATTATAGGTTAGGCTAGTAGATATCTATCACTTCTTGCTTAATAATGCTTATAGATTTTTAAAGACTTTTGTCTTTATTTTATTAAAAAATGCAACATGGTCATGTATTAATTATAGTTGTATGAATGAGAAAGAAAAATGTGAATCAATACAAAAAAGTCACATTTTGCTTTCCATTTTTATTCTCTGTTTTTCAGCTCAAAAATACATTTTAATTATTGAAAATTTACAAGCTTTACTTTCAACATAATAAGCTTCCAAAAACAATCCAAAAAATTGGTATCAGAGCTTGGTTATAAAGACCAAGTTTTTTGAAGAAAAAAAAAACAAGAAAAATGAGGTGTAAAGATAAGAAGGTATTGCTATCAAAATAAGTTGCAGCAAAATCATTTCATGGCAAACTCAAGTAATTTGCAGCAGGTTACTCTTCCAATTTTTGGGGGAGAAAACTATGAATTTTTGTGTAAGAAAATAAAGACATTGCTAGCCTCTTTAGACTTGTAGAAACTTGTATAAGATGAATATGAAGATGAGAAAGAAGGAGTAGATCTTACAGTAACTCAAATAAAGGAGTTAAAAAAAACAAAACAAAGAGATGCTGCAATTTTGTCAAAAATCCAATAAGCTGTTGCAGACTCAATCTTTCCAAGAATAATGGGAGTTGAAAATCCAAAGAAACATGGGATATTCTTCAAAAAGAATTTGGTGGAGATGAGAATGTACGAGTTATAAAAATTCAAACTCTTAGAAGAGAGTTAAAAATATGAAAATGAAAGAAACTTGAATGAATTTCATTCAAAGTTTGTAGAGAACTAGTCAAATGAAGATTTATGGTGAAGAACTCTCAAAACAAAGAATGGTTGAATTTTTTTTGATTTGTCTACTAGAGAGATTTAATCCTATTGTAGCTGTTATAGAGCAAACTAAGGATATTTTTCAAATCAATGTTCATGAATTGATGGGAGCATTAAAATCTTATGAAAAAAGGTTGGTTAGACAATTTGAAAAATCAATTGAAAATGCATTTCAATAAAAAATGAATGTGAATGTTAAGAGTCATGGAGAATCATCAAGTGGTGAACAAAATAGAGGACAAACATTTAGAGGTGGAAGATTTGGTAGAGGAAGTCTATCATAGAAACCAAAATAAAAATGACAATGAGAAGAAGTGCACATATTGTGAAAAAACTAGTCATAAGTGTAATGATTGTTGATTCAAAGACAAGCCTAAATGTCACAATTGTAATAAGATTGGTCATATCCAAAAAGATTGTTATGTAAACAATCAATCACAAAATCAGCAACAAGCTAACTTTTTGGAAGAGAAATAAGGTGAAGAAAATTGTTTTATGCTTGTCAAGCTGCCACCGAAAGAAAGAATGATGTTTGGTATATTGATAGTGGTTGTAGTAACTACATGATGGGTGATAAATCAATTTTCTTGAGCATAGATACCTGTGTAGATTCTCAAGTGAAAATAGGGAATGGTGCTCTTGTCATGCACAAGGAAAATGAACAATTTGTGTTAAAACAAAGAAGGGAACTAAATACATTCGTGATGTGCTTTTTGTGCCAGAGTTGGAGCAAAATTTGTTGAGTGTTGGGCAGCTTGCACAACATGGTTATGCAGTCCATTTTGAAGAAAATAATTACATAATTCTTGACAAAAATGAACCAAAATAGATTTTGACAAAAATTCAGATGAAAAAAATTCAAAGTTTTCCACTCACTATATGCTGAAAATACGGCAATGAAGGCTCAAGTGATAGATGATTCATGGTTATGGTATTGGAGACTTGGTCACTTAAATTTCCAACGTCTTAAGCTACTTCAACATAAAAATATAATGCATGGACTCCCCAAAATTGAAGAAATGCAACATGTTTGTGAAGGATGTGTCCATGGAAAGCATCATCAATAATCTTTTCCTAAAGGAGTTGCTTGAACAGCATAGCAACCTCTAGAACTTGTGCAATCGGATGTGTGTGGACCTATGTCTACACTTTCTTATGGACAAAATATGTACTCCATCCTCTTTATTAGATTTTACTCATATGACATGGGTTTATTTCATTAAGCAAAAATCTGAAGTCTTTGGTATTTTTGGAAAGTTTAAAAGTCTTGTTGAAAATCAAAGTGGTTATTCCATTAAAGTTCTTAGAAGTGATAATGGAAAATAATATACTTTTAATGAGTTCAACAAGTTTTGTGAAGAAGAAGGCATTGAAAGATAATTTACAATTGGATATATTCCACAACAAAATAGAGTATTAGAGAGAAAAAATCAAATGGTGATGGATATGGGAAAATCAATATTGCATGTCAAAGGATTGCTTAGAAGTTTTTGGGCAGAGGTAGTTTATACACCATGGAGTGGTAGAAAACTTTCGTTGAAGCACTTAAGAATTTTTGGATCATTTTGCTATTCTCAAATTCCGAAAGAGAAAAGACAAAAATTAGATGAAACAAGTGATAAATGCATTTTTGTTGGCTATAGCAACAAGTCGAAGGGTTATCACCTCCATAACTTGAAAAATAAAAGTATAATGAGCATCAGGGATGTCATATTTGATTAGATTGCATCTTGGAATTGGGAGACAAGTAAAATTGAGAATTGAGCATTCCTCTTTGTTAAAAAAACAACAAATTTCTGCAAGTGAGCTTGAAGAAAATGAAGAATTTGCTCCAAATACTTCAGGGCTAATTTTTTATTTTCTAATGACTCATTTTCAAGTCCAAGTTCAAGTTCAACTCCATTGAAAATGAGAAGCCTAAGTGATGTTTATGCAAGGTGCAATTTTTGCACAATTGGACCTGGAAATTTTGATGAAGCAATTAAGAAAGAAGTTTGAAGAAAAGCAATGCAAGAAGAAACAAATGTCATTGAGAAGAACAAGACATGAGCTAGTTGAAAGAACAACCAACAAAGAAGTTGTGGGTGTGAAGTGGATTTATAAGGTGAAATTGAATGAGGATGGTTCTTTCCAAAGAAGCAAGCCATGACTTGTAGCAAAGGGATACACACAACAACCCAAAATTAATTTTCAAGAGACTTTAGCTCTGGTTGCTCGTTTAGACATAATCCGAATGTTCATTGCATTTGCAACTCAACAAGGATGACCATTGTATCAACTTGATGTAAAATCAGCATTCTTGAATGGAGAATTGAAAGAAGAAAATTTTGTTGAACAACCACAAGGTTTTGGGATCAAAGGAGAAGAAGATCAAGAGATTGGTATAGAAAAATTGATTCATACTTCAATCATCAAGGTTTAAAAAAGAGCAAAAGTGAACCAACCTTGTATGTAGAAACTCAAAGTAAGTCCACTCTCATTGTTGCTTTATATGTTGATGATATATTATTTTGTGGTAACAATGAGAACATGATACATGATTTTAAGAATGAGATGATGAAAAGATATGAAATGAATGATATGGGGATGCTCCATCATTCTTGGGCATGGAGATTTATCAAGAAAGTGATGGTGTGTTTATATGTCAAAAGATATATGCTGATTTTTTTTTGAAAAAGTTTGGTATAAATGATTGTAATTCAACTTCTATACATTGGTTGTGAGTGAAAAACTAAAGAAGGAAAGTGGTGAGAAAAAGATTGATGCTACTTTGTATAGAAGTTTGATTAGCAATTTGTTGTATCTACTGCCACAAAGCCGGATATCATGTTTGCGACAAGTTTATTGTCAAGATTCATGAACAATCCTAGCTGGAAAAAGACTGCTAACGTACATCAGAGGTACAACTAATTTTGGTATCAAATATTGGAGAGGTTCAAAGTGAACTTAGAAGGGTAATGTGATAGTGATTGGGCATGTTGCATGGATGATATGAAAAGTACTTCTGATTATACTTTTTCCCTTGGTTCAAGTGTGTTTTCTTGGGCCTAAAAGAAGCAATAATCTATTGCTCAATCCTCTGCAGAAGCTAAATATGTTTCAGTTGTAATAGCAACATCTCAAGTCATTTGGTTGAGGATAATTCTTGAAGATGTTGGGAGGAAACAAGGTATAACAACGGATTATTTTGTGACAATAAATCAACAATTGCAATAGGAAAGAATCCAATTTTTCACAGTTGAACAAGACATATATCTATCAAGTATCATTTCATTCAAGAAGCAATTGAAGATGGTGAAGTGCAACTCACATTTTGCAAGTCTAAAGATCAAGTTGTAGACATTCTTACCAAAGCTTTTCTTAAGGATAAATTTTTGAAAATGAGAAAACTTTTTGGAGTAATGGATCAACACATTAAGGGGGAGAAATATTGCAATTAAAGTAGCAAATTTGGAGTCACAACATGCTTAAATATTGCAATTAATGTGTAGCAAATTTGGACTCAAGATATCATGCTTTTGTTGAAAATATTTCAAGCTATGTAATTATAGGTTGAGTTAGTAGATATCTATCACTTCTAGCTTAATAATACTTCTAGATTTTCAAAGATTTTTGTCTTCATTTTGTCAAAAAATACAGCATGCTCATGTCTTAATTATGGTTGTATGAATGAGAAAGAGAAATGTGAATCAATACAAAAAAAAAACACATTTTGTTCTTTGTTTTTACTCTATGTTTTTCACCTCAAAAACACATTTTAGCTATTGAAAATTTATAGCCATTATCCTCCATAACTAAGCCTTACTTTCAACATAACAAGATTTAAAAAATAATCCAATATTTCCTAATTATCTATATTCTTCTATTCAGCTCAAGAATTCACAGGAGGAGGATCATTGGAAGGATGTTGAGGAGACTACACTTATTCCTCTATATATTTTGAGTGAGTTTTCAAAATTTCAATTATGTCAACTTGTTGATGATAAAGCCATCTGAAAATTAACTTCCAATGGACAATTTTCTATGAAGACAATGTGGGAGAGTATTAGATATAAAAGATAATATTTTTTAGTAGGACCTTCTTTTTAGAATGCTGCTATCACACCTACTACTTCTATTTTCTTGTGGAGACTCAATAAGATTTTTTACCAGTAGTTGAGAGGCTGATAGCTAGAGGGTTTTGCATTATTTCTATGTGTCACTATTGTAGACCAGATAAGGAATCCATCGCCCAATTATTTCTTTAGGTTTCCACAAAAACATGGGAATTTCTTGCAAAAGCTTTCCACATTGCTCAACTAAACTCAAATGATACCTTTAATGTTCTCCATTTTTGGTATAACTCTATAAACATTGGAATAAAGTTGTATGCCATGAAGTTGATTCCTTTATTGATTATATAGTACATTTGTTCATCAAATAATAATGCCAAGCATAGACATAAAAGGATTACTTATGAGATTCTGATATCATATATCCTTAATCATCTTCATAAAGCTCAATCTCAAAAACTACTTGGGAATAAATTCTGGAAAGAGGACCTAGAGCTAGCTGAAAGTTGGGGATTTCCAAGATTTGTCAAGCCAGTTTCATAGGTTCACGTGGTTATTTGGAAAAGAGCTTAACCTACTTGGTAAACACTAAACTATGATGGGGTGTTGAGTTGGTTTTATATCTTTAATTTAGATACCTTTAACTTAATATTTTCTTAGTCTTAAATTATTTTTTATTAAATTTTACATGTTTTTATATAATTTTTATAGAAAAATAAAATGATGAAGATGTCCAAAAAATTCAAGAAAAAAAACTTATCTAAAAACTCCAAAATAGAGGCGCTATAGCTCCAGTTCCAATTTTGGGTAAATTTCATATTTTGATTATAATATTGTGCTGTGAAGTTCAATTGATGTGATTTTTGATGTTTTTGGAAAGATAAGAGATGGAGATATAACTTTTATGTTGACCGCTCAGCCCAGTTTGATCATAATAGAAGAGGAAAATTGAGTTAAAGAGCTAGTATTGGACTTAAACTTTTAGATGTGGCACATCTCAGTATTTTTAACATAACACTCTCCAAATATTTGACATTGATCTGATTAAAGAGGCTATAGAAAGCCAACAGAGGCCAAAAAGTCAAAAGTTTGGCACCACAATGCGAGTGGTTTTAATTTAAGCAGTATGCTTATCATTTTTTTGCGTTACGGCTCCTAATTTATGGGTCACCGCCCCACCTAACAATTTTGCATGTTAAAAGGGTTTCAAACACTGATTTGAAAAAAAAGTATAAATAGAAGGCTTGAGACTTTTCCAAAATAATTGGGCACTTTAGAAAACACAAGAAAATAGCTTGAAAACAAGGATAAAACTTCAACAAAACAATCAAAGACATCCATCATCTGGAGACAAAGAGGATTTCCCTACCCTTATCTTTTGTTTTCTCTCTTTGGTTTCTTGTTTATCTTCCATGATGTGAATTAAAAACTTGTCTATGAGTTTTTCTGCTTTCTTTATGAACTAAATTCTAGTTTCTAGGGGATGATGCAACTTATGTTGAATCCTATAGTTTGAATTCCGATTTATGTTAGTTCAAGTTCTTCAATTTATTTTTTGTTATCTTGATTTGATTAGTTTCTTAACTAAGTGGCCATTTGAGCTTATAAACCCTTTGAAGTTTTACTGAAAAATCCATTGATCTTTGATAGGATTACAATTTTTAGTTTTTATAGAGATATTAAAATCCAAATTAGAATTCATAATTACTCAACACTCGAGAGAGGGAGTTGATTACTTTAGGGATTCTTGACTTATAAATTATTGGCTTAAAATTGATAAATTAGATTGGTGAACATAGTTGAAAACTACTTGAATCATACCTCTAATATTCATTGCTTATTAAGTGTTCAATAAATTATCCAAGTGAACTTTTCTATCATTATGTGTAGGATTCTTTAGTTTTATTAATTACATCTCTTTTTTAGGTCTTCTGAATAAAGTTAGGATTATTCTAATTACAGTACTTAGTGTTAATGAGATTTCAATCCCTGTGGATACGACAATCCTTCTCATCATATTATACTAAAATTTTACACCGTACACTTGCGTTCTGATTTTCAACAAACATGGGGCATCCAAGGGAAATCATGGTAAAGCTTGAGCAGAAGGGATTATTAGAGATGAGACAGGTTCTCTTGTGATGGCTTATTATAGATTTTTGGGGCTACCAACACCATGGCTGAATTGTAAGCATTTGTGGAAGGGCTCTCATTGTGCTTTGAATTGTATGGATATACCAGTATGTGGATTGAGATTGATGCACAGGTGGTTATTCATATTATTCAAGGATCAAATAATGGACATTGGACTTCACAAAGACTACTTTCCCATTTTCAGTTTTTCCAAGAGACATTTAACATTAGAGTGACAAATATTTATAGAGAGAGTAATAAGATTGCTAATATATTAGCAAATCGTGCAGTGGAAACAAAAGCTTCAGATACTTTGCTTTCTTCACAATTACCATCAAATATAAGAGGTTGCATCAGACTTGATAGGATGGCATATCCAAACTTTCGATTCACATAATTCTAGTTTGACTCAACATTCCAATAGCTCATTCAACATGGCAACAATAAAAAATTTCCATCTTTTTTGCTTAGATTTTTCTTATGTTATTTTTGTTCATGCTTTCTTTTTAAAATCACATGTAAAGAAGGAAGTCATCTTTATTTATGGCTTTTAATTTGTATACATTTCCTTTGGATCTTATATTTAATAAACTAGTATGGGTCCACTGCAAACCCCCTACCTAGACACAGATGGATTTGACTAATATATATATATATATATATATATATAGTAATTTGATTTGATGATAAAATTAGAGAACTCTTTTCCTTATATCTATCTAATATTGGCAAAAAAATTTCAGAATCAAGTATCATGAAAAAACATATGAGCTTCATCTATATATTCATCTAAATAGATGACAGATCTTTTGATGGTCATTTGTAAACCTCCATCATGAAGATGATACACCCAAAATATTCCTCTTGTGATTATCATTCAATAAGAAAATAAATAAAAGCGCACCATGTCGTGCACATAGTTATAATGGTGCCTTAAGTCTAAGGACTAACTTGATCACTATCATTATGAAGAAATTCCATTCAAGAACATTGTGATTGTTCAATGTACTTATTCTATAACAAGCATCTGCATACACACACTAGAGTCAGAACACCGATACCCATGGAATGAGGCATCTTTCTTACGAGCCTGCATTGTATGCATAAGTCTTACTGGACTCATCATGGTCCCATCTAAATCCTCGTCTTGGAATATTTGTAAGATCAAAGCCATAGAGATATAATCTATTATCCTCATCCTATGTGCGACCATGCCCCGTATTTGTGCATGGTGTAAGGACTTTATGTAATTTTATAATAATAAATTTTAGATGAAGAAGTATCATTTTATTGATGTTAATTAAATAACATACTTTATTACAAGAGTACAATTGTAGTAAATCTAATTAACTCGTTGGACACTACTTTAACAACCCAAATATAGAGAGTAAGTCTATAAAATAGTCCCAAAATTCCTTTGTCTTTAGCAATACACTCACACCAACTATAGAAGTATACACAAATAGGTCTTCTAACCCCTCAACAGAAAATGGATTTGATGCCTTTATTAAATCTTTTTGATCACCACTTCACTGGACTTATTTATAGATCGTTTTCCATTCATTGTGTGATCTCTTCATCTCTCAATAGAAGCACATTATTATTTGTATGGATCATCATCATAATGATTAAATTAGAGTAATCTAAATTTTGATTCTGCAAATATAGTATCATTTGAGAGGTTGAATATTACAAATCACACTAGAAAATAGAGTACTAAATTAATTAGAATCTTCCAAATCTTTTCAATCAATCAACACAAAAATAAAAATCTAACGGGAAGATTTCTTATCCATAAATTATCCTTCAAATATCAGTTACATTGGATTGATAACAATTGAATTTAAGTCTGATAGACCGTAATCCATTTAGTCCTAATAGTTCGAGTTAAGAGGCTTATCCGAGTTATGGGCCAAGCCCGGGTATAATTGACAAGCCAAATTTAAGAAATCTACAAATAATTAAGATAAATGGGTTGAAATATATAAATTAAGCTTATTAATGATTATTAGAGCTATTAGGCCCAAGCCCACGAAGACCCAGGTATCAGTACTATAAATACCCCTAGCCTTCATTGATAAAATGTACATAGTTTATTAAGTATTAGAGGTCTGACTTGAGTGTTAGAGGGTCCGACGGGCACACCCCCGGTATTCTAATGCTTGTTTGTGACATAGGCAACATCCCACGTAGCGGTATATTTATTTAGGAGTACGATTTATTAGAGTGACACTACATCATTTTGGCACCATCAGTGGAAAATAGCCTACAACCGTCATTTGAGAATGTTGACTAGATCTAGAGCAGCAGGAGAAGCCAGCATGCAAGACAACATGCCAGCTGGGGGCGTATGTGACAATGGAGATAACTTCCCTACCGGAGGTGCTCGTAATAATAGGGTTAATCCTCAGCCAGGTCTGCCACCCCATGAGCTCCGTCTCCAACTCATTCGGGTGACCCCCAACTGATAATGGTACAATTGGCACTGGAAGTACTAATGAGATTGATCGAGGGTGCAACAGCACGTGCAGCAACAGAGACGATCACCCAGTTCACTACCAACTTACATTAGGAGGAGCCTTATCGGCGTACGAGGGCATCTCACCAACATGAGAAAGAGTCGCGCTTCTCACCTTGCGATAGTAGAGCATCGTCACTAGAGATTGATCAGATAAAGCATCGACGTGCACCTCTGGGATGGAGAGCTACAAAACTTCATGAGAGCGAGAGCAGCCGTGCATCACTACCCATAGCTCGCACAAGGGATCGGGGAGAAACAACAATGACTCACACTGGGGTGCCTATGATTCTCTCCACTCTTCATACCCGAGTGGAGGATTATTTTCTATTGGCGATTGCCCCTTTATGGCATAACCCATTATGTACTACTATCTTGGCGGAGTATCTACTGGCCGGAGTCAAGATAGTTAACTTGACTGAATTTGATGGACTAGTGACCCACAAGAGCATCTTGATAAATTTTACGCAAAGGCGGACTTATACAATCTGAGCGATGCAACCTGTTGAAAAATATTCTAGACTACCTGGTCCAAGCGGCCACTAACGTGGCTCAATCAGTTACCTATTGAGAGCATCGTTAATTTGGGATAAATGACTTAGAGGTTCTATTCGAAGACGGCTGCATATCTATTTTCCATCATATAAAGAGAAGATGAGCCACTCTAGGATTACGTTTAGCGCTTCATGGAAGTAGTTCATAAAGTTCCCCACGAAAGCTATGAGCTACTTACTGGCATTATGCAGCAAAACCTTCACCATGAAATGTTCAAAAAGTCTATTGCAGGCAAACCTCCCCTCACGCTAGAATAATTATTAGCTCGGGCCAAGAAGTATAGAAGAATTGAAGGTACGATGGGTCTTGGAGCCTTGGGAAAAAGAGAGTAGAGGGAGGAGGAACGCCCCATAGAAAGAAAGAAGGAGGAAAGGATACATGTGCCTCTATCCGGGTTCACTCACTTCGCCCTTCTGAAAGCTTGATTACGGAGTAATAAGGTTTGCTTCAACCTCTAAGGTAAATGCACAAGAATCCCAAATGAATAAAGTTAGTTAAGGATTGCCACTATCATGGGATAAAGGACACTCAACGGAGGAGTTCCATCACTTGAAAAATAAAATTGAGAAGCTGATTCGTAATGGACACCTGGCCGAGTATGTTGATAAGTCTAAGGACGATCGAAGAGAACAAAAAAAACAAGGTCTCCTTAAGAATTATAATACCACAAAGGAGCACGGTAGTGATAACAAGAAGAAAGGACACGATGATGACAACCTGCCTACCGCAGGAGTTATCACAGTCATATCAGGAGGGCTTGAGAGTGGAGATTTGCAAAGTACTAGAAGGGCACTTCTGCGAGCTGTCAGCGGGATGCACTCCACTTATAGTCATCTAATGGAGCAAGTATTTCACTTGAAAATTATGAGAGAAGAACTTTTCTTCAGTAACCTGGACTTGGATGAGTTGAGGGAAACACACAACGACGCCCTAGTTATCTCGGCTATAGTGTCAAATTTCTGGGTAAAGAAGATCATGGTAGATAATGGAAGCTTTGTGGAACATCATGCTTCATGACGCATTCATGTAGCTTGGCATAGATAACACCCAGCTCACACCAGTCAACACCCCACTTACGGGGTTCAGCAGAGATGTGGTAGAGGCATTAGAAGAAGTCATTCTCCCCATGTCCTTAGGTTCCTACCCTAAGAGAGACATAAGAATAGTGAAGTTTTTGGTGGTTAAATCCACCTCAACTTACAAGGCCATCGAAATAGAAGTGAAAAAGTTGGTAATCTACAACGACTCACAACTTGTGGTCAACCAGGTAGGAGGTATGTACAAGGCCAAAGATAAGAAAATGACTTAGTATTTGGAGTTGGCGAAAGAGTTGCAAGTCAAGTTTGATAGGTGCAAAGTGAAGCAAGTACCTAGAGCTACAAACTGAACGACTGATCAACTCGCCAAGCTCGTCAGCTTCTTGGCCAGTATCCACAACTGTAAGATCACCTAGAGAAGGATTGCAAATCCTATATACAGATGCCAAGGAGCCGAGCTGGAATGACGACATTATCCAATACCTAACAACAGGGGGAGTGCCCCTGAACCCTAGTGAAGCCCAAAATGTTAAGGCACGTGCTTCACATTTCACAATCATTGATGGTGAGCTATACAAGAGAGGTTTCTCATTGCCATACTTGAAGTATCTTCCTTCGACTAAGGCCAACTACATCCTTCATGAGATTCATGAGGGAATCTGTGGCAACCATCTCAGTGGAAAGGCCCTCATCGCCAACGCTTTACGACAAGGCTATTTTTGGCCCACTATATTGGGTGACGCTAAAGGGTTAGTTTTACTACAACCCTAGGAAAACCCATACTCCTTTGCCTAGTGGGGAATGGATCTCGTTGGACCGTTTCTCTAGATACGAGGTAAAGAAAGTTTCTCATAATAGCGGTTGACTACTTCACTAAGTGGGTAGAAGCCGAACCCTTGGCCAAGATATTGGGAAAGGAGGTGATCAAGTTTTTGTGGAAGAACATCATCTGCCATTTTGGAATATCTTAAGCAATAATGTCAGACAATGGAACACAATTTCAAGGTTCTAAGATTAAAGAGTGGTGTCAAGGCCTCTCGAATAAATAGTTCTTCAACTCTGTCTACAATCCCCAAGCCAATGGCCAAATTGAAGTAACTAATCACAATATACTACAATATATTAAGACACACCTTGGAATAGTGAAAGGGATTGGGTGGATGAGCTTCCAAGTATCTTGTGGGCATACCGCACTATTCCGCAAGTATCAGCCAGAGAGTCCCCTTTCAACCTCACCTACCGTGTGGATAGGGGAACCCTCATGGAGGGTGACGTACTACTCACCTCAGCACAATGATAGAGCATTGCGAGTAAACCTTAACCTCGTAGCTGAATTGAGAGAGAAAACATCAACTCGAGCAGAGATGTACCCTGGAAGAATGGCTAGAGCATATAACTCCAAAGTACGCCTTAAATCTTTTCAAGTGGGAGTCCTGGTGATGAGAAAGGTGGAGGTCTCACACCTACTGGGTAAGCTCGATCTGAAGTGGGAAAACCCATATAAGATTATAAAGATAGTGAATGCTAGAGCATATCTACTCTAACAATTAGATGAGAAGAACATACCACGTACTTAGAACATAGCTAACTTGAAGAAAATCTACCAGTGATGTGGAGGTCGATTACTTAAGATATTTTTTGGTTTTTCTCCTACGTGAGAATAGTAATTTCATTTCTTAGTTTACAATTCTTCAAGGGCTCCCTGTGGACCCTAACTTTGTACATTATTCTGATTCATGAAATTATCAACAAAATTATCTTTTGTCTAGATAATAGTGCAAATAACAAGAAGTCACCTACTTATTTACATCGTCGTCGACCTCGAGAGCCAATGAGATTCCCTTGAGGTTATCAAATAGCCTAGCCAGCTTGACCCCAGAATTGCATAACTTGATTTCTCCTGAGGTCACAGGCAAAACACAATAGCATAGCAGGCTGAGCAGCAAAGAGCTCAACTTAGGCAACGAGCTCGACCTGTCCACCTCTAATTCATTACCTTTCTCATACATCCCTTGAGGTTAGTTTATATCCAACCCCGGATGAAGTTGCATGGGTAGCTTAGATGTAATTCTTAGGGAAATATGAGCAATTTACTAAGATCGATCACATTACAAGTACGAACAACATGCATTTTCGCATAAGACCATAAGATAACAAGTCAAAGTAATGCATATCCATAATAGCAACAAGCAAAGAGTTCTACACTCGGAGGTTGAGCGAGCTAAAGTCTCGCGTGCAACAAACTAAAATGCTATCAACATCAAGAAAAAAGTACGATAAGCTATAAGTCCTACCAACATAATCTAAGAAAAAGCAAACTAAAATGAGGTCCAAGTCCTAGCAGCTCGTATCACTAATACGTGGGAGGAACTACGGAGTAGTGCCAACCACAGTCCCATCTGTTGGGTCCTCATCAAGGCCAATAATATCAACTAGCTCACCCTCATCTATGGCCGGTATGGGGGATGTATAGTGACATCGACCTCCACGTTGAGAATTTGAAGATCAATCAACATCACTACCTCCCCTGACATACGCCCCAACTCACGCAGTTAGTGCCTACAGTCACACACAATATCATCATATACTATCATAGTTTGTTGCATCGTGGCCTCCTCAAAGGCCGCTAAATCCTTATATGCTATAAGAGCCTTCTTGGCCATCTCAGCAACAAAGGCTTACCAACCTCAGATGCAAGGAACTTCCTCTCCGACCTCCACTCCTGCTCATACATCTCCTAGAGGGGTTTCTTCGCTGCTTGCTTATACTTCTCTTGGAGTTTCTTCATCTCCTCATTTAGCTAACTAATCTTTATTGTGTTATTCTTCTCGAAAGCCTCAAGAGTAGTCAAACTCTCTTTGTAGCTTTCCCCGCACTCAGCGAGGATTGAGGCTAAGGTAATTCCCTATAATATAATCAAGGAAAAATAGTTAACAACTTTTATATGCATCATAATGAAAAGGTACAGGGAACTACATAAGGAGAAGATGTTATAGCAATAACTTACTCGGGTAAAATCTCTAGCTATCGTTTCAACAATCAAACAGTTTGGTATTGCCTCTAAATAGTTAACATCATAGGGACTAATCACAGGATGCATCCTCCTCCATGCTAAGCCATGGTCCTGTGCATCCCATAGGGACTCCACCCCAATAGCCTGGTTCACTCCATAGGTGAACAGATACTTCCCCCACTTGATCGAGGAGGATGAGCCAATGAAAAATCTCAAGGCCTCTTAGAACCAGGCTCATGCATAACATCAGCAATAAGAGCATGACTACTACATCCCACATCTTGAGCTGACGATCTATGCTCCTAATCCTATGAAACTCCTTACTTCTGATATATTTGTTGGTGTTGGCCACTTAATGACAGCTTCTACCTTGCTCGGATCAATAAAAATACCATGCTTGGATACTACATGACATATGAATACCACATGTTCAAGCTAAAACTCACACTTCTTGAATTTAGCATACAACTATTTTTCCTTAAGAACTTGCAGCATAATTTTCAAATATTCTTTATGCTCTTCTTTATCCCGTGAATAAATTAGGATATCATCAATAAATACAATAACAAATTTATCAAGATATTGCTTGAACACCCTATTCATTAGATCCATAAAAGCTACAGGGGCATTGGTTAAATCGAAAGGCATCACTAAAAATTCATAATGTCCATACCTTGTTCGGAATGTAGTCTTTGGTATGTCTTCTTCCTTGATCTTCAATTGATGATACCCAGAGCGCAAATCAATCTTAGAAAATACATATGCTCTCTGCAATTGATCAAATAAATCATCTATTCTTGGAAGTGGATACTTATTCTTGACAGTTACTTTATTCAATTCTCTATAATCAATGCACAACCGCAATGTATCATCCTTCTTTTCATAAACAACACAGGTGCTCCCTAAGAAAAATAACTAGGGCGAATAAAACCCTTATCAAGTAATTCTTGCAATTGAACTTTTAACTCTTTCAATTCTGTTGGTGCCATTCGGTATGGTACTTTAGAAATAGGAATAGTTCCCAGCATAACATCTATCACAAATTTAATTTCTCAATTCGTGGTAGTCCCAATAAATCATCTGGAAATACCTTAAGAAATTCTTGAACCATATCTATATTTTCTGACTTCAATTGTGCTTCGACCGAGGAGTCTAGAACACTTGCCAAATATCCAACACAACCTTTATTCAATATCTTTTGAGCTTTCAGAGCAGTTATAATTGGTAAAGATAGTGAGAATGAGATACCATTAAACATAAACTGTTCTTCCCCGGGTGGCTGAAAAATCACAATCTTCTTGCTACAATTAATTGTTGCATGATATTTGGTAAGCCAATCCATACCCAGAATAACCTCAAAATTTGGCATCTGCAAAACAACAAGATCTGTATAGAGAATCCTATTACTAATCTGAATAGAACAAGCCCTTAATATTTGGTTGGAATCAATTTCTTCCCTGGATGGAATAGTACACTGTACCTTACTTTTAATAAATTTGGTGTAATGCCCAATTTTCTCACAAATGCACGTGATGCAAATGAATGTGTAGATCCAGAATCTATCAATTCAATTGCAGGTATCCCATAAATTAAAATAGTACCTGTGACTATGGAAGCATCTGCATCGGCTTGTTCTTATGTCATTGCATACGCTCTCCCCTGCACTGTTGGGCAATCCTATACTATATGTCCAGGCTTTTTACACTTAAAGCAATGATTAGTACCACTATATCATTCCCCAAAATGATTATTCCCATACTTAGTACATTTAGGCCGTTCAACTATAGTAGAAGTCTGTCCAACTCAAGAACGTTTTTCATTCCCTTGGTTTGATTTTTGCTCTCTTTTCTTCTACTGATTCAGATTTTTGGGAGTGAATACTTGCTTCTTTTGTTGATGAAATTTTTTAATCTCTTTCTCATCTAAGTTGGCCACTAAAACCTTATCCACTAGTTCCCTGAACTCTGTTACTGAAGACATTCTCATATCTCTTCTAATTTCAGGATTAAGGTCTCTCAAGAAATGATCCATCTTCTCTTTGTTGTCTCTGGCGATGTATGACACGTACTTGCAACCTTGTTCAAATTTTCTCACATAATCACATACAGACATCCCTTATTGTTTTAACTCCAAAAATTCTTTTACTTTGAGCGACCTAGTAGGTTCCTACCAGGTTCCAAAAATGTTTTAACTCTTCCATATTTACTGCAAGTTTAGCTCATTCCTACCAGGTTCTAGCATTCTCTTCAACAAGAAGATCGCATAGAGTACCTTCTCAGCATCATCAATTCTCATGTAGTCAAAGATAGTATCCAATGATTTAACCCATTCCTCTGCAACCATAGGATTAAAATCAATAGGTTCCATCTTTCTGAACTTCTCATATACAGCCTGTGAAGGATCCTATCGAGCTTGTGGTGGAGGAAGTTGCTGATTCTGTTCTTGGGTTCTTTGTTGCACATCTAGCAATTGATGTATCTGTTCACTATACATTCTAGTTTGTTGTTAAATGAGATCAGTCAAATTGTCCACCACACTATGATTACCTTCATGATCACCCATTGTCTTCTTTTTTAGTGCCATGACCTAATATGCATTACCCAACCTCATTCCATTCATTAGCCAATAATAAATGCATAATCATGACAATAACATGGAATAAAATATAATCAAATAAACATAAAGGCAAATAAACAAGTAGTTGACCGAGTTTTCCAGCCAGGATATGTTCATATGCCTTCTTCTGTCTACATGAAAGACTAAACCTTCGCTCTGATACCACAAACTGTAACACCCCTTAACCTAACTACAGAGCCTAAACAAGCTGATACAGTTAAGTCAATAAATGTTAATTTTTTCCATCAATATTAGAGTTGTGGTTTTAATAAAAGTTCTTATTTTTAGCTATAAGAGAAAGTACTTGAATCGTTTAAACACATCATATACATATACCAAAACTGAGTACATATGTTTACAAAACCATAACAGCACGGCTTATTTAAAAACAAAACAGAGTTTACAAAATAAACTACAAAATAGTTTGAAGCATGGTATATGAACAAATCTCTATCCGGCCACTCTAGAGACTTAGTCAACCTCTAAACCTATACATTTTCACTTGCATCACATGAATGTAATGAGCTAAAGGCTTAGTAAGATGAAACTGATGCAATAACAAATAACATATATGCACATCTCATAAATCATTAAATGCATTATTCTATTTAATAACTTTCATTCATAAATCATTAAATGCATTATTTTATTTAATAACTTTCATTCATAAATCATTAAATGCATTATTCTATTTAATAACTTTCATTCATAAATTATTTTTTAAGGCCCTTGAAATGTGGTACCTAATTAATAGGATAGATCGTGATTTTCGAACCTGTTCATAATGATTGGCCAATAAGAGAAATAATATGGGATTTTCATACTTGGTCTTTCAACCTCAGGTATTAGCCGTATTCTATCTCATTTATTGTAGCTTTTCTTTACCGATTTTTCAACCTCAAGTATTTGCCACCATTTGTTGGATCCGTCGGTCCCTCCCGCATCCCTTGTCTACTCGACCATCAATCAAGTACCATACTTCATTTTCAAGAAAACTTCATTATATCTTTAATAGTATCATGCTTCATAAACCATAAAGACATCAAACATTACATCATTGATAAATAATGACAATCATATTAAAACATGAACAACATTATATGATTCTTGTGACGCAACAAATGAAAGTTCCAACTTACCTCAAGTCCACTTTGTGGCAAGTGAAAAACCAATCTCTTTGGAAGATAGGATGTGTTAAAGGCCTAATATAATCAAATTATGTACCATTTAATATCCTTTTTATAAATCATTTAGTCTATTCTAGTTAAAGTTTATATACACTTTCAATATTTTGTAAAGAATTCCATATCAATTCCATAACCTTAAAAACAATGCATACTCCATATTTTACTACTAATTCAAGATATTAAACATTAGGGAAGCCATTAAATAACTAATAATTCAAACATAATTATTAGGACAACCCCTAAAACATGCACACAATCCAAATTAATATGATGTAAATTCGGTTCTAACTTAAATTGATTGTACCCTTCAATTAAGCAAACGAATTGCTATTATTTTCAATCATTCGAAGAAATTTCCAAACACAATATAAGCATTAAAAAATCAATAGAAATAAGTAAATTAAACAATTTCATAAGACTATCAATTTTGCTAAAAATGAGCTTAACTAGCTTGGTTTTGGTTTCAAGTGCAACTTACTTAAGTTTTCAATCATAGAAAAACAAACTAAAACATGTAACCATCCAAGATACTACAAATTCATCATAAGAAACATTGAAAAAGAATATACTTTATTAAGTTGGAATTAAACTTCAAAATCAACGGTTTCAAGCTTAAAATGGTGGAAACTTGTTCTAGTTTGTGTTCTATGGATTCCTATGGATTGAATTCAATTTTTGTGAGTATGAGAGTGTAGAAATTTGGGAGAAACTTAGGAGAATAAGGGCTGGTCATTTTTGAGGTGCTTCCACAAGAAATATGGATGAAAATATTTTTTTTGACCTTTCAAAGAGAGGTAAGTGGAGGGTGATGATTGGTTGCATCATGTTTGGTGTCTTCTCATGCCAAAAGCCACGTTCATGGGCTAAGGAGATGATAAAAATTGATGCTTTGGTGTTATAATCAAGTGCAATGCGGTTTAAAATGGTTTTATGCAACCTAGTTAACCAACCAATCAAATTGCACCATTTTGCATACTTTTAGTTCTTAGCCAAATGTAACATATTTCAAGTAAATATTTAGGCAATTAATCACTTTAACATATAACTAGTATGGAGCAATAAAAATAATTCATTTTATGGCCATTCAGCACATCAATCTTCCTTAACCGAGATACCGAACTTTTCACTGCAAAAAGGTACTTAAGGAATATGTTAAATCAAGAAATGAAAGTTTGATCTCATATTTCATGTACTAATGCATGTTAAAGCATAACTGAAGCATATAATAACAATTATTCATGTTCGTGCAATCATGCTATTTGTATGCCATAATTTGATAATGCACATTGATTAGATGCATATTCATGCAAGATGCTTATTATTGGCTACGTAGGAGAGAATTGAGAATTGGGCATTACAACTAGTTTATAGCATAACGGTAATGTGAGTTTTTTTCACAATATTTTGATCCCCGGCAGTTAAATAAGTGTCGCAGACATCAACATCTACAACCCGACAATGTTGAGTAGCCACATAGAGCTCCTCTGACTCACCCCTCACTTAAAATCCTTATCTGACTCTCATATAGATGACTTTCTAGACTTTGAGGAGCTACTACTCTTACGAGATCTACTGGACTTTTCCTCCTCCCATGACTCTTGACCGCACTCACGTAGATTGGCAATAGCCTCAATGGTCTCAAGAGGAATACCATCCACATACCTAGGGTTGATGCGGCCACTTTTCGAAATAGATGAATCAAACAGAGGGTCGAGATGGTTTGAAACGGCAGGGATGAGGGCTCGACACAAAGATACCACAGTGATGGAGCCACGATACCTACTGAAGGGATGTATCCCCCACACTGAACACCTAGCTCAACATAGGGGATCCCGAGCTGTAATTAGCAGCTATGTGCTGCTAGCCCAGCAGGTCGAGCCTAAGAGGGCTCGACCTGCAGAAACTGGCAGCAGCTCACTGCCAACTATATCAGCCCAACAGGTCAAGCCCTCGAGGGCTTGACCTACAGTAGCCCGCTGCCAGCTGCCCTAGCCCAGTAGGTCGAGCCTTCTTGGGCTCAACCTATGGAGTTTTCCCCCATTGGGGTTGCTGGCGGCAGCACGGGTGGTGGCTGGGTGGTGATTGTATGGGGTGGAGGTGAGTGTCCTTTGCCCATCCTATCTTCCTTAGTCATGTATGAATGGTGGGAGTTGTGTGAAAGCTTAGGTAAAGATGGCAAGAAGGATGTATGCAAGGTGTTTAGCAAAATGCCTGAATGAGAGACTATGGCTACTAAAAGAAATGAGAGGAGAATAAAGAGAAGAGTGAGGAATGATGGGAGGAGTAAAATGAAACAACTTGCTTACCTTGTGACCCTATTTGGAGAGAATGTTGTAGAGAGAGAAAATTTCCAATCAAATTTCAAATGTTATGCTTTTGTTCTTTGTCCTTTGAACAATGAAGATTATATGTATTAAAGAAGAAGTTTTTAGGAATTCTATCTGAAAAAGACTTCGTTAATGCTCAACTTGCCCTCTCAATATGAGTGCAATATGAGAGTGTGGGGCTTATGTTGGGCCGTAATCCGTTTAGACCCAATAGTTCGAGTCCAAGAGGCTTATCCGAGTTATGGGCCAAGCCCGAGCATATTCGACAAACCGAATTTAATGAATCTACAAATCATTAAGATAAATGGGTTGTAATATATAAATTAAGCCCATTAATGATTATTAGAGCTATCAGGCCCAAGCTCACGAAGACCCAGGTATCAGTACTATAAATACTTCTAGCCCTCATTGATAAAGTCCGTAATTTGTTAAGCATTATTTTGCTCTCAAGTTCTCTAAATTTTATCTATTTTGAATCTGATTTGAGTGTCGGAGGGTCTTCGCCGGGCACACTCCTGGTACCTCTAATGCTTGTTTGTGATGCAAGCAACATCCCACATAGCAGTTTATTTATTCAGGAGTACAATCCATCAGAGTAGTACTACATCAAAGTCTTTATTTAAGCTAACTCTAAAAAAACTATACTAATTAGTAGAGTTATAAATGCAAACTTTACAATCAACACTGATTCAATAAAATATATAAACCACTCTCCAATCAACCCAAAACCAAATTCAACCAAATTTTATTAATGGGTTTTAAGAAAGCAACCAAATATTCAAACTACTATCAACAATGTTGGCTAAATTGAAGAAATGACCTAACTAATATATATAAATTGGCTAAAAATAAAAAGAAAAAGGTTGCAACTCCTAGAGAACAAGGGTTTTGAAAAGGCCTAAAAATTTGAAAATTTGGGCAGAGAAACCAATGGGGGAGATAGTGGTTTTACTCTCAAAGTAGGTAGGATAGGTAGACGTGATGACAAAAATGACATTGGAATTTTGGACAACAAGATTAAGATTAATGAGAAATGATGAAGAAAAAATAAAAAAAGAGAACTAGGAAAAATGGGGAGAGTAAAAAGGCTTGGTGGTTGTGGAGGTAGATGTGGTTATAGTGGATGGTGGACAACAGTGGAGGTAGTTGTGATGGAAAAAATTGGTGAACGATTTTCAAAATGGAAAAAATTTTAACAATAGAGAAAAATGAAAAACAAGAAATGGAGAGTCGATATTTCTACATCACAACAGAAGACAAAAGATAGATGATGAGCTGAAGTCATGGAGAGAGAGAGAGAGGAACAAACTTTTTAAAAAAAAACAAAGGGAGAAAACAGTTGGTGGGTGTTAACTGTAAGCGTAAATTGTGGTTTTATTTTTAATTTAAGGGTATTATAGACCTTATACAACAGCAAGGAATGAAAACAAAATTGGAAGTTTAACTAAGTAGTGTAGTTATGTAGGTGTGGTGTGTACCAATGACCTAACAAATGTACCAGTCGTTAGTAGTAGTGTGTGAGGTGTGGGGTTATCGTATCCCAAAAGATTGTGTATACAACGATCGAATACAAAAATTCTAGCTTTATTTAACCAATCAAAATGTAAAAGTGCAATTAAGACTAATCTAAGATAACTACTAACGAGAGTTTTGAAAATAAGAATTACATAATATCAAAGTCAATGGAGATGGGGTCAAGGCATTGGTTCACCAATCTATTTCATTGTGAAATCCCACTAATTATGGTTAGGAAAGTTACACACTTTGAGTGATAGTGGAATTTTCGACTTCTATCTTAAGATATACCGATTCAACTCTTATCTAACAACATACTATATCTCTATATAGATTTAACCAAATGTATTAAGATTCTTGTAACCCACTAGCCTTCAACATAATAAGGTTATGCCTATAACTACGGCTTGTACCAACTCATATATCTCTATATTCAATTGGTGCATGGTTGGTATGACTATAACATTTATTGCAATACTACCTCTCGATCTCTATTACTACAACACAAATTAATTCAAAGTTGGCCAAATTCTAAGAAAGTATTAAGATTATAATACATGCTCATCATGAATTAAAGAAAATCCAAACCACAATCAAGCTATAAATTCACAAATTCATAGATTGACTCCCAAGCCCTGATTCAAAAAAATTTAGTTCATAGTGAAAGAGTTCAACCACAATTTATATGAATACATCACGGGCCTTTCACAATTCCAATAGACTACTCAAAATTAAAAGGAAATTAAAAGAAAAACTAACAATCCAATCAATTGAGATGAATTCCCAAAAGGTAGAGCTCTTGAATTCTTGAATTCTTGAATTCTTCCAATTCTCTTTAGCTTCCTTCTGATTTTTGGCTTGGACTTGTGCTCTTCTCCTTTTCTTCCTCTCCAAGACTCTCCAAAAGATTGTGTATCAATATAGAGAGAATCTTAGAATGTATCTAATGAATAGTGTGTTGGATGGTGTGAGGAATAATCCAAAAAGTGTGACCAAAAGGTCTTTTATATCAGTTAAGGTTTGAATAAAATAATTATCCGATTCATGAACTGGTGCCGCGGCACGAAATGGCTGGGCAACGATGCTGAAAGTTTTGTTTGCTTCTAGTTGTTTTCGGTGGTTAGTGGTGCAAATATTCTTCAATCAAGGGGTCGCGGTGCAAAAAGTCAAGGGCTACGATGCTAAAATCTCAGTCTTCCAACCTTAAAATGCCTTCAAATGGTACCGAGGGGCTTATAGTTTCATTCTAATTTAAAGATTGGAACCTCGATGTTGCGGCGTGAGTCTTTTGCTCCATTTTCACAACTTTTTGTTCTTTTAACCATCTCTCTCCAAAGTTGCTCCTACAAAAAATATAGCAAAAGCCAAGTAAAATAATCGATTAATTTTATAACAAATTATATTAAAATTACGATATTAAGGGTATCAAAATTGTGTCAAATTATGAGCTTATCAACTACCATCAAGTTTAGCTTTTGATTATCCTTTGGCAAAATTAATAATCAAGCAACTCATAAGCTCAAAATTTGATTATGAACGACTTATCTTGATTACCCAACGACATGCCTCTTCAGTTGTATATTACATACAAGTATAGAAATCACTCTAAAGGCTAATTAAATAACTTTACAAAAACTCATGCTAACTTAATCCCACAATGAAGTCTAAAAGTATGTGTGTGCTTTGAAAATCTCAAGTTTCATGCATACTACTTAGCCGAAATTATGCAAGTGATTCTTATTAACAATCATAGAAGTTTTGGGCATTCCGTAAGTTTGTTTTTCATGCTCCTTCTCCACTATTATAGACAATTACACAAACTTAGACTAATAGGACTTTATTAAGCTTATAGTATAAGGCCTAGGAATTAGCTAACAAGAAAAGGGAAAGAATAATCACAAAGCAAGAGAGCATAACATGTTGCATGTGTAATCACAATCCAGTTCCTTGCTTTTCTTCTCTTCATTTTTCTCATTGTCTTTTTTTTTAAAATTGATTTTTTCTTTTTTTTTTATCTTTCCCTTTTCTTCCATGAATGCCCAAACTTCTTTTCACGTTCTTGCTTTCACAAACCCCAAACTTATTCTTTTTTGATCACTATGGGTTGTGATCTTCCAAAACTCTTCCATACTCATACACCAATTGCTTGCACTTTCATGCTCAAAATATTTTTGCACGATCCCATTACAAAAGTTGTGCACAAAAATATTACACATTAGGTTCTCTTTCTGGTTATGAATAGTTTTTTGGGCTAACAAGGATATGTATAGTGAGCTAAAAGAAATGAAGTTGAATGGTGGTCATCCATATGCTTTACATATGCCATTATTTGGACAAGGCTCAATGGGGTAGCTAATGGCAATGTTGTTCTCATGGTAAACTTGAAAGTTACAAACGATTCAAAGACCTATATCATTTCCAAGCCTGCTTATTATCTAGGATTTCACCTCAAAGGATAATCAGACAAGTTCTAAAAAAATACCTTACGTTGATCAAAATATATCATTGTTATACACAATCTTTCACTAAGTAACATACAATTTTACAAGATCTTGTCATAATGTGCTCAATGGAAATTTATAATTTATCGCAAAGATTGACTCAACATAAGAATCATCACGCTACAAGATTAACAATCTTTCTTCTCTCTAGACCATATAAAATACCAATCAAAAACTCATCATAGGCTATTGGTCATCAACGCAAATCAAATAATCTCAAATATAAGCCTAATCAAGTTTGATAGTTAAAGCATTTTTACTCTTGGACATTAATCAAACAATGCATAAAAATCACACCTAAATCACCAAAATAAAAAATAATTAGACCATATTTCACACTCCCAAACCTAAATGCAACATTGTCCTCAATGTTGAGACAAGAAAAAAGGTGAGTAGAGTGTGCATTGAAAAATATGAGTCAATTGAGGATAATTGAAAGTCCATTATGCCATCAATGCAACTACAAAACAACTAAGAAAAGAATGACCAATGCACCTAAATCTAGAAAAGAAAGACACTACATACTAGAACTAAAAAATATCCAAAAATAAAGGAAACATAAGAGTATTTTTAAGATATAGTCGTTAACTTGACTTTTTTACTTCTACTAGGGTCGGTAAGTGAAATAAGAGACTTTTGATGCTTGATGTCGCCCTCAAATAGTGCTTAAGACGTTTTCCATTTACCTTGAAAGTACCCTTCTCCAAAGCAGACACCTCGATCACACCAAAAGGAAAAACCTTGATCACTATGAAGGGTCCCGACTACTTTGATCTTAACTTGCTTGGAAATAGTTGAAGCCTCGAGCTGTACAAAGGAACATTGTGTCCTTGGACAAACTCTCTCTTTGTGATGGGCTTGTCATGCCAATTTTTAGTTTATTTACCTTGGCATTCTCATACACTTGGCTCCTAAACTCATATATTTCATTCAATTGCAACAACTTGTTTTACCCTACAGCTTGCATATCAAAGTTATGAGATTTGATAGCACAATATGCCTGATGTTCAAGTTTAATAGATAGATGACATGCTTTGCCAAAAAAACAACCTACACAGAGATATACCAATATGGGTTTCATATGCAGTCCTATATGCCCACAAAGCAACATCAAGTCGCAAAGACCAATCCTTTCTAGAAACACTCATAGTTTTCTCTAACATTCTTTTCAACTCCTTATTTGGCATCTCGACTTGCCCAGTTGTTTGTGTATGATAAGGGGTGGAAATCTGGTTTGAGTTCAAGAGTAAGAGACATGGAGGGACTTTATCGAGTCATGGGAGGCCTATCCAAAACCTCAAACTTTGGTTGGACACTCTTCTTGTAGGGTAGATTGACACCAAAGCTTACAAGGATTGCCATCAAGCTGTTATCCTCCATCTCACATTCTTACTAATCCATCATGTAAACATCCAATTCATTCTTAAACCAATTTTCCTACAAATATTCAAGAATCAGTGGATCAAATGCATCTATTTGATAACATATGATCATCCACTGGATGTGTCATGGCTTTTGAAAAATTGAAAATTGCTTGCTTATCAACTACCCTAAGTATCAACCTCTCTAATTGAACATTAATAAAAGCTTTCCCCATAGCTAAGAATGGTCTACCTAGAATAAGAGACATATCCACATCCTCCTCCATGTCCAAAATAAGAAAATTAATACGGAATGTGAACTTTTCTACCTTCACTAGCATGTCCTAAATGATACATCATGGATACTTAATGGATCGGTTCACTAACTGTGAAGACACCATGGTTGGCTTGGTTCCCTAACTCCAAGCTTCCTAAAAATAGTCATAGGAAAAAATTAATGTTCACTCCAAGATCATATAAGACTTTCAAGACAGATATTGGACAAATGGTGCAAGATATGGTAAAACTCCCTCGATTCTTAAGCTTTGGTGGAAGTTTATTTTGAATAATTACCGAGCATTCCTTGGTTAGATTCACCATTTCATGTTCCTCCAATTTCTTTTTGTTGGATAAGATCTCTTTAAATTTTTTTGCATTACTAGGCATTTGGAGCAAGGCATCTGCAAAAGGAATATTAATATGCAGTTTCTTGAAAACATCTAATTTTTTTGCAAATTGCATGTCCAATTTATGCTTCTTTAAAGCTAAAGGAATAGAGGGGGGGACACTTATAGATTTAGGTGGAATAATCAGTGCAAATGGTTTGGTGGTATACAAGTCCTCTTTTGCTTGAGTGTCAACCTCCTTGCCACTCCTTAATGAGACTGTTTTCACATGCTCATTTGGATTCTTTTTGGTGTCACTAAGTGGTGCACCTTGAGCTCCTCCAGACATCATGCTAACTAAAAATTGTGAATCGACACCTCTTAAATTTGGAAGCGAGTTTCAATAATTGTTATGAATTTTTCATGAGCTTCTCAAAATTGGGCATTTTCTCATATGGTGAGAAGTTTAGAGGTGGTGGCTTCACCACGTTTTGATTATTACTCAATGAAAGTTGGGGTAGTTTTTCCAATCAGGATTGTATGTGTTGGAATGGACTATGGCCTTTGAAAATTACCAATAAAATTAGCTTGCTCGTATAATTGGGAGAAGGGATTACTCACTTAACATTCTACGCTAAAATGGTTTTCCCTATATAACTCACATACCACACTTTGCACTTGTACAGCCAAGGCACTTATGTTGTCAATTTTTTTTGTTGAGTGCCTCAAGGGGGTTGTGAAGGTTGTGAATATGTCTATATTATGAATCCCTACAAGCTTCTTGCCAGCAGTTTGATTAGATTACCATTGGTAGCTGTCGGGGTGAAGCCTTCTCTAGTGCTTTTCTTATAATGGTTCTCCCTATAGCTGCATCAATCATTTAATGATTAGTGGGGGATAAACCATTACATAATGTTTATACCTTCAACCAAATGGGAAGGTATTGCAAATTTTGCGAATGCAAGTTCACGTTATCGTTAACTAGTAATAAAGTGATTAGTAGAGTATTGTTCCCACGAGTATTGTTGAATTATTAAGTACTAAAATTATATTAACTCTGATTTTATTTGAATAAATACAAGAATGTGTTGGTGATTATAAACTAAATCTAATTAAACTAAACTAATAGCCAAAAGCAATAAATGATCAATCTCAATTTATTTTCCAAGTGATAGTCGAGAATCTCTAAATTATCAACTAGCCTCTCCCAAGGTCTAATGAAAATATCATCAATTACTAACCCACTATATTCTTATATGAATTATAACAATTAACAATTCATTAGGTTTTATGGATCTCAAACATGATTACACAAACTATGTAACTATATTCATATCTCACATGTAATTTATGATTTTCTACACATAAAACTAGACACATATATCACCTCCTGGGTTAATATAATTAGCAAATCATTAATTTAGTGACCAAGTAATTGAAAGCATTAGGAATCATGTAGAAAACTCAACTTAAAAATAAAATCAAGAATTGAATTGATATAAATATTCAAAATATCATAATTAGATTACATCACAACTCTAGAAAAATAAATTAGTTCATAATGGTAAAAATAAAAGATAATTTAACAATATTCATAAACATAAATAAAGAAAGAAAAAGGAAAATAAAATGAAAGTTAGAAGTAAGATGAGTTTTTTCCCTTGAAGATATCTTCTTCTCTAATTTTGGAAGAAATCTCTCATCTTCTTCTTCTCTTCCTCCATCTTTCTTGGCTTGTTTTCTCTTCTCTCCCACTTTCCTTAAATTTGAATTAAAGGCTCTTGGATACTTAGTTGTCCGCCAGGCAGTGCTAAAAATCCCTTTAGCCGGATATCTTTCTTGCTCAATCGGGGTCCAAATATAAGTATGTTTCATGTCATGCCTTTATATGTTCTAGAAGTATAGGTGATCCCCAAATGTAAGCATAGTTAGCATAATCTAACATAGGATCAAGTATCTTTTTTATATTGTTGAGTGCATGCCCGATGACATGCTCAATCTTGTTAGATAAGGGATTCATTAGACTGAGCTTTTCACTTTGGGGAGCACCAGTTCTGTTTGTACATAAGAAGGATGGCACCATGAGACAGTGCATCAATTATCGAGAGTTGAATAGGGTCACAATTAAGAATAAGTATCTGTTACCCAGAATCGATGATTTATTTGACCAGCTTCAGGGTGCCGCAATATTTTCAAAGATTGACTTACACTCTGGGTACCATCAATTGAAAATAAAGGAAGAGGATATCCCCAAGACGACATTTAGTACAAGATATGGGCACTATAAATTTTTGGTGATGCCATTTGGATTGACTAACGCTCCAGCAGCATTCATAGATCTAATCAACAGAGTGTTTAAAGAATTTTTGGATAAATTTGTTATTGTGTTCATAGATGATATTCTAGTTTACTCCAGAACTAAAGAAGAGCATGCCGCACATTTAACACAAGTACTAGAGGTCCTGAAAGTGAAACAGTTATACGCCAAATTCAAGAAATACGAGTTCTGGTTAGATCATGTGGTATTCTTGGGACATGTTATATCAGGAGCGGGAATATCAGTAGATCCAAGTAAAAGATTCATTTGCAACCACAATGCATAGACATAGTAGATGTGTGAATTATATATAATATCATAAATCATATGTGCATAGTAAAGGGCTCTCCATTGAGCATACATACATGGGCATTGTCATTAGCACGTGCATGATTCAGAGAAAGAAAAATATTTTGCTGACCACTTCTAGTGCACCGAAGCATGCATCGATTTGTATGGTTTTATGCATGGATTTGCAGGTTCGCGTGCATGGATTTGCATGCTAATATGATTATTGGCCATTGGATTATGGCGGTGTACAGAGCTCTTTTTCGGTGCATGGCATAGTAGCGTTGGTCAGGGGCCCAAGAAAGAAATGATTTTGAGAGATATATTTTGATGCATAAAATTGCATTGTGAGCATAGCATTTTAAGTTGCATGACTTGATATTGTGGATTATTCTTTGACATGCATAATCTTTACTTGTTGAGCATTAGCTCATATAGTTTATGCATTGTAGGTGAGTACGATGATACCTGAAGCATCTTTTATTGGCTAGACGGCGGTTGGAGCTCCTGTAGGTGTCTGAGAGAGTGTGTACATAGATGACGACCTGTTGGGCTATTTTGTTGGCTTGTTATATTTTGAGTCTGTTGTATTATGTTTTTAGATTGGTACTATATTTCTCTTTTAAAACTTTACTGTAAATAAGTATGTAAATATTGTGGTCGTTGTGGGTGTTGTGTTTTTTATATAAATACTGATCCTTCTATTTTAAACAGGGTTGTGCATGTAAGAAGTGATATATATATTTTTTTAAAATGTTAAAAAAAAATATATTGCACGTACACACAAGCTCTATCTCGTTAAATTATACAATATATATGGTTGTGTAGTAATGAGGATGTTACAGAGTGGTATCGAGCCCAGGTCTTCATTCTGTAGACTGTCCATGTACATGATCTTAGAACTTGCGGAGCGCAGCCACGCCAGTAACTTTGACATTATCATAGAACTCGTGTGAGAGAAGTGGTGTGCCAAAGTATAGAGAAATGAGACACCCACCCCAATTAATGATCGAGATACCATGATTAACGATTAACAGAGTTAATTGAATGATAGTCCGAACAAATTCAGCAACTGATTCAACAAAGAGATAATGGTGAACAACCGTGGGTGGAGGTAAACCAACAGCGGGCGAACTATATATATATGGTGGAAGAACGATTTAGGAGTCTCGATCCCCCAACATTTGAGGATGCGATTGATCCTACTATTGTAGAGGACTGGTTGAAGACCCTAGAAAACATGTTCCAGCATAGCAGGGTGCCAGTAGAGGAGAGGGTAATGTCTGCCACTTTCATGCTTTGCGGTAGTGCAGGCCATTGGTGGGACATGACTAGCAGCATAGAGGACATTACTACCATGAGCTGGGACAAATTCAAGGAGTTATTCCGAAATAAATATTTCACGGCCCCAGCTGGCATGATGAAGTTGAATGAGTTTATACAACTGCGACAAGGAGCAATGACTATTGGGGAATATATTCGTAAATTTGAACAACTGTCCAGGTTAGCTACGTACATGGTCAGCACTGAAGTACTTAAAGTAGAGAGATTTCTAGAGGGTTTGAGGCCAGAGTTATATCGGGATGTGAATATGGTGGGTACTCAAGGGGTGACATTTTCACAAGTGGCTGAGAGGGCACTAGTAGCAGAACAGACTGAATTAAGAATCGCTCGTGCACAAGAGGTTCGACAACAATTCAGACAGTAGGGACATAGATAGACTATGGGGCAAAAGAGGCCAGTCTGAATACAGAAGCAGATCCAAATACAAAAGCCGGGATTTAAATTTTTTGTGATGCCATTTGGATTGACTAACGCTCCAGCAGCATTCATAGATCTGATCAACAGAGTGTTTAAAGAATTTTTGGATAAATTTGTTATAGTGTTCATAGATGATATTCTAGTTTACTCCAGAACTAAAGAAGAGCATGCCACACATTTAACACAAGTACTAGAGGTCCTGAAAGTGAAACAGTTATACGCTAAATTCAAGAAATACGAGTTCTGGTTAGATCATGTGGTATTCTTGGGACATGTTATATCAGGAGCGGGAATATCAGTAGATCCAAGTAAAAGATTCATTTGCAACCACAATGCATAGACATAGTAGATGTGTGAATTATATATAATATCATAAATCATATGTGCATAGTAAAGGGCTCTCCATTGAGCATACATACATGGGCATTGTCATTAGCACGTGCATGATTCAGAGAAAGAAAAATATTTTGCTGACCACTTCTAGTGCACCGAAGCATGCATCGATTTGTATGGTTTTATGCATGGATTTGCAGGTTCGCGTGCATGGATTTGCATGCTAATATGATTATTGGCCATTGGATTATGGCGGTGTACAGAGCTCTTTTTCGGTGCATGGCATAGTAGCGTTGGTCAGGGGCCCAAGAAAGAAATGATTTTGAGAGATATATTTTGATGCATAAAATTGCATTGTGAGCATAGCATTTTAAGTTGCATGACTTGATATTGTGGATTATTCTTTGACATGCATAATCTTTACTTGTTGAGCATTAGCTCATATAGTTTATGCATTGTAGGTGAGTACGATGATACCTGAAGCATCTTTTATTGGCTAGACGGCGGTTGGAGCTCCTGTAGGTGTCTGAGAGAGTGTGTACATAGATGACGACCTGTTGGGCTATTTTGTTGGCTTGTTATATTTTGAGTCTGTTGTATTATGTTTTTAGATTGGTACTATATTTCTCTTTTAAAACTTTACTGTAAATAAGTATGTAAATATTGTGGTCGTTGTGGGTGTTGTGTTTTTTATATAAATACTGATCCTTCTATTTTAAACAGGGTTGTGCATGTAAGAAGTGATATATATATTTTTTTAAAATGTTAAAAAAAAATATATTGCACGTACACACAAGCTCTATCTCGTTAAATTATACAATATATATGGTTGTGTAGTAATGAGGATGTTACAGAGTGGTATCGAGCCCAGGTCTTCATTCTGTAGACTGTCCATGTACATGATCTTAGAACTTGCGGAGCGCAGCCACGCCAGTAACTTTGACATTATCATAGAACTCGTGGTGAGAGAAGTGGTGGTGCCAAAGTATAGAGAAATGAGACACCCACCCCAATTAATGATCGAGATACCATGATTAACCGATTAACAGAGTTAATTGAATGATAGTCCGAACAAATTCAGCAACTGATTCAACAAAGAGATAATGGTGAACAACCGCGGGTGGAGGTAAACCAACAGTGGGCGAACTATATATATATGGTGGAAGAACGATTTAGGAGTCTCGATCCCCCAACATTTGAGGATGCGATTGATCCTACTGTTGTAGAGGACTGGTTGAAGACCCTAGAAAACATGTTCCAGCATAGCAGGGTGCCAGTAGAGGAGAGGGTAATGTCTGCCACTTTCATGCTTTGCGGTAGTGCAGGCCATTGGTGGGACATTATTAGCAGCATAGAGGACATTACTACCATGAGCTGGGACAGATTCAAGGAGTTATTCCGAAATAAATATTTCACGGCCCCAGTTCGCATGATGAAGTTGAATAAGTTTATACAACTGCGACAAGGAGCAATGACTATTGGGGAATATATTCGTAAATTTGAACAACTGTCCAGGTTAGCTACGTACATGGTCAGCACTGAAGTACTTAAAGTAGAGAGATTTCTGGAGGGTTTGAGGCCAGAGTTATATCGGGATGTGAATATGGTGGGTACTCAAGGGGTGACATTTTCACAAGTGGCTGAGAGGGCACTAGTAGCAGAACAGGCTGAATTACGAATCGCTCGTGCACAAGAGGTTCGACAACAATTCAGACAGTAGGGACAGAGATGGACTATGGGGCGAAAGAGGCCAGTCTGAATACAGAAGCATATCCAAATACAAAAGCCGAGATTTAAATTTCAAGGAGAACAAGGCCAACAATAAGTAGGTCAAAACAAGAGGCCACGGGTCGAATATGGAAAAGCACCAATGCCAGAAGCTGTGTGTCAGAAATGTGATAATCGACATACTGGAGGCTGCTATATAGATACCAGGATGTGTTTTTGATGTGGAATACCGGGACATATTGCTAAATTTTGACCAGGTAAACAGAATCAGACTAGCCAAAAGAATATACCAGCCAAGGTGTTCACTATGACCAGGGCGGATGCAGAAGTAAATCCGTCGGTGGTAACATGTACACTTTATATTTCTAGTATTCCAACACTTGTATTATTTGATTCTGGAGCTACGCATTCATTTACATCCACTGAGTATGTGAAGAGGTTGGGTAGAATACCAGATGTAGCATAAATTAGTTATAGTGTAACAGTTCCCTCTGGAGATGCTAGACAAACCGATCGGATTTTGAGAGCTTGTGCTATACTTGTTGAAGGTAGAGAATTACATGCTGATTTGATTGTACTGGATATGAATGATTACGATGTTATTTTGGGCATGGATTGGTTGTCAAAGTATGGGGCTACTATCAACTGTAATAAAAAGACGGTGACATTTTAACTTTCTGGGAAAGAGTCTTTCACATTTGCCAGTATTGTGAATAATTTCAAATTTCGTATGATTTCAGCAGTGAAGGCACAACGATTACTCGATGATGGTTGAGAATGGTACTTGGTGAGTGTCATGAACATTGAGGAACAACACCTACCAACTCTGACTGAAATACCAGTGGTACGAGAATATACTGAAGTATTCCCAGATGATCTCCTGGGACTGCCACCAGATCGTGAAATAGAGTTTGTTATTGACATACAACCAGGAACATCTCCAATTTCTAAAACTCCCTACAGAATGGTTCCCTTGGAGTTGAAAAAATTGAAAGTACAATTATAGGACTTGTTGGATAAGGAATTCATCAGGCTGAGCTTTTCACCTTGGGGAGCACCAGTTCTGTTTGTACGTAAGAAGGATGGCACTATGAAACTGTGCATCGATTATCGAGAGTTGAATAGGGTCACAATTAAGAATAAGTATTCGTTACCCAAAATTGATGATTTATTTTACTAGCTTCAGGGTGCCGCAATATTTTTAAAGATTGACTTACGCTCTGGCTACCATCAATTGAAAATAAAGGAAGAGGATATCCCAAGACGGCATTTAGTACAAGATATGGGCACTATGAATTTTTATTGATGCCATTTAGATTGACTAACGCTCCAGCAGTATTCATGGATCTAATGAACAGAGTGTTTAAAGAATTTCTGAATAAATTTGTTATTGTGTTCATAGATGACATTCTAGTTTACTCCAGAACTAAAGAAGAGCATGTCGCACATTTAACACAAGTACTAGAGGTCCTGAAAGTGAAGCAGTTATACGCCAAATTCAAGAAATGCGAGTTCTGGTTGGATCGTGTGGTATTCTTGGGACATGTTATATCAGGAGCAGGAATATCAATAGATCCAAGTAAAGTTGAAGCTATCAACAACTGGATGCAGTTTTCTGGGTTTAGCTGGATATTACCGAAGATTTGTGGAGGGGTTCTCCAAGATTGCAATGCCATTGACACAATTAACCAGAAAAAAGGGTGATGTTTAGATGGATGGATATGTGTGAGCGAAGTTTCCAGGAGCTAAAAAAGAGGCTGACTTCAGCACCTATTCTCTCAATTCCATCGAGTACGAGAGGATACGTAATTTACAGTGACGTGTCGAAGAATGGATTAGGATGTGTACTAATGTAGAATGGCAAAGTAATTACGTATGCATCCAGGCAACTTAAAGAGTATGAAAAGAATTACCCTACACACGACTTGGAACTTGTTGCTGTAGTATTTGCTCTTAAAATATGGAGGCACTATTTATATGGTGAACGGTGCGATATCTATACTGATCACAAGAGCCTCAAATACTTCTTCACACAGAAATAGTTGAATATGCGGTAGCGAAGATGGCTAGAACTGGTAAAATATTATGATTGTGTGATTAATTACCATCCCGGTAAAGCCAATGTTGTAGCTGATGCATTGAGCTGAAAATGCACACAAAGTACAATAGCTATGGCTTTAATTCAGAAACCGGAACTAAATGAGTTGAAGAAAATGAATATAGAGATTTTACAAATAGGAGTAATAGAGACAAAGTTGGCAGCCCTGATGCTTCAGCCTATGCTAATTGATAAGAGTATTGGAATGAAGTTTTATCAGTTGGAAATTGAAATAGAGAATGATATTGGAGAAACACTCAAACTACCAAAATAGCAAAATCTGTTTTGGTGTGCTGTGAAGGAGACTGAATTAGGGGAGCTAAATCCATTATTTTTGGTAATAATATGACCTAGTTGCCTCCTTATATATGTTATCTAAGTATGATAAAACTTTTGAGTGATTGTATATACTTAAGGGTGCCAAAACTATTAATGTCATGAAGTGTGCAAAACTGTCACGGTCTGTTTCAGTATGTTGTGAAGAGAGCTGAACTTGGAAAGCTATATCCGTGATTTTTAGCAATTCTATGATATGGTTACATTTATATACACGTTATCTAAGTGTGGTAAAAATTTGGGAGTGATTGGATATGTTTAGGGATGTTAAAATTATCATGCAACTAAACTTGACAGCAAGAAAATATGAAAATGTGAATCTGCCACATTTGATCACTTAGCATGTTTCAACCTAGATATATTGCTATTGAGTGTTAACAATTAGGTACATGCTATTAGAGTTATAATACTTCAATTACATGATGTTTGCATGTATTTAAAATGAGAAATTGAGGTATTTGAGGGGCTATATTGGGTTCTAGTTTGTGAAAGCTTGATTGTTAGCTTATTGCTTGGTGTTTAAGGTCTAGTATGAGATTTTGTGCTTTCAGCTTATCAAATTGGGAATGGTACTTGATGTTGGGTAATATTACATGCTATTTTACATCTAAGGTCAGAGAGGAATAATAAACAAATTTAGACTAAGCCACCAACCAAGTGAAAGGTAAGTAAAGATTCATTTGCAACCACAATGCATAGACATAGTAGATGTGTGAATTATATGTAATATCATAAATCATATGTGCATAGTAGAGGGCTCTCCATTGAGCATACATACATGGGCATTGTCATTAGCACGTGCATGCATCATATACGAGCATTGTGATAAATCTTGCATTGCACGGCATGATTCAGAGAAAGAAAAATATTTTGCTGACCACTACTAGTGCACCGAAGCATGCATGGATTTGCAGGTTCGCGTGCCTGAATTTGCATGCTTATATGATTATTGGCCATTGAATTATGGTGGTGTACAGAGCTCTTTTCCGGTGCATGGTATAGTAGTGTTGGTCAGGGGCCAAGAAAGAAATGATTTTGAGAGAAATATTTTGATGCATAAAATTACATTGTGAGCATAGCATTTTGAGTTGCATGACTTGATATTGTGGATTATTCTTTGACATGCATAATTTTTACTTGCTGAGCATTAGCTCATATAGTTTATGCATTGTAGGTGAGTACGACGATACTTGAAGCATCTTTTATTGGCTGGACGGTGGTTGGAGCTCCTGTAGGCGTCTAAGAGAGTGTGTACATGGATGACGACCTGTTGGGCTATTTTGTTGGCTTGTTATATTTTGAGTCTGTTGTATTATGTTTTTAGATTGGTACTATATTTCTCTTTTAAAACTTTAGTGTAAATAAGTATGTAAATATTGTGGTCATTGTGGGTGTTGTGTTTTTTATATAAATACTGATCCTTCTATTTTAAACAGGGTTGTGCATGTAAGAAGTGATATATCTTTTCTTAAAATGTTAAAAAAAAATATATTGCACGTACACACAAGCTCTATCTTGTCAAATTATACAATATATATGGGGGGTGTTACAAGATGTGCTTGGTCGAACATTTTCTTGATCTTCTCTATTCTCTAAGAGAGGGGTTTGTGTTGGTACCTCTTGCTCACCCTTGATCAGTTTTTCATCCCACAAGATAGTTTCAATCTCTTCATCGCTTAGCAAAATAACATCACAATGTTCTTCGCCCTCTCCATTTGCCTCACCTGTGTAAGGCAAATTGTCTTGCTGTCTTATCGAAAATATGTTATCCATTTCACTAATTTGGATCTTTGAGTTTTGAAATTATGATGATAGATTTTGGACATCAATTGTAGCTTCTGATATGAATTGCCTCTAAGTGTGTGCAAATTGAGCCACTACTTCTTTAAGAATAAACTTAATCTCTTGTGATGGATTACTGTGTTCAATTCGCAACAAGATTTGATCGGTAATTCTTAGGAATTGAGCTAATGCTTCATTAAGGCTTTGCTTCTTCTCTATTGGTGAGTAACTAGGTGCATGCCATATCATATTCTCATCATTTCTCTATGAACCATTCAAATGTTTTGGCCATCCCTGATAAGTGTTGGAGAAAGGATAATTTTGCAGCTGGTTGTAATTTCGCTCATATTTAGCATCCTCGACATATGGTGATGCAAATCGATTGCTCTCTTGATATTGTGTTTTTGTAGAAAATCCACCATATGACTCATGTATCTTGAATGGTGAATGATTAGCATTTGCTGTAAAAAAAACTCTCCATTTGATTCTACATGAGTAGCTAATGTATCAATGTTATCTTCTCAATTAATCCCAAAAGCTTGAGTTGGAGTTTGATTTGTTATGTCATATTCAGCTAGACAATAGTATACATTATATGTCATCTCGTCTACCACTTTCTGCTCATATCACACACACAAGAAAATATCTGCGATGATAAATAAGGACACACTCAAATAATAAAAGAAAAAAAAATACATATATATATATATATGAGAAAAATTAAAATTAAAATTAGAGTTACTTGGTGTCTATATTAAAAAACAAAACAATCCCCGAAAAAGGCGCCAAAAACTTGTTGCAAATTTTGTGAATACAAGTACACGTTATCATTAACAAGTAATCAAGTGATGAGTAGATTATCATTCCCACGAGAACTATTGAATTATTAAGTACCGAAATTATATTAATTCTAATTTTGTTTGAATAAATATAAGAATGTGTTGGTGATTATAAACTAAATCTAACTAAACTAAACTAATAACCAAAAGTAATAAATGATGAAATTTAATAATATAAAGTTCTAGGGTTATGATTTCATTATAATTAGTTCTAATTGAATAATTTATCTCATCAATTTCAATTTATTTCTCAAGTGATAGTCGAGAATTTCTAAATTATCCACTAACCTCTCCCAAGGTCTAATGAAAATATCATAAATTACTAACCCACTATATTTTTATGTGAATTATACAATCAATAATTTATTAGGTTCTACGAATCTCAAATATGACTACACAAATCATGTAAGTATATTCCAATCTTATATGCAATTTATAATTTTCTACACATAGAACTAGACACATATATCACTTCCCGAGTCAATATGATTAGCAAATCATTCAATTAGTAGCCAAGTAATTGAAAGCATTAGGAATCATGTAGAAAACTCAACTTGAAAATTAAATCAAGAATTGAATTGATATAAATATTCAAAACATCATAATTAGATTACATCACAACCCTAGAAAAATGAATTAGTTCATAATGGTAAAAATGAAAGATAATTTAACAATATTCATAAACATAAATAAAGAAAGAAAGAGGAAAATAAAATAAAATTTAGAAGTAGGATGGGTTTCTTCCCTTGTGGATGTCTTCTTCTCTAATCTTGGAAGATCTCTCATCTTCTTCTTTTCTTCTTCTCTTCCTCTCTCTTCTTTCTTGGCTTGTTTTCTCTTCTCTCCATCTCTCTTTAAATTTGAATTAGAAACTCTTGGGATACTTAAAATTGATGGGAGATTCCCTGAAGAGGGAGAAAATCCTATTTTTGCCTTTCGTTGTCTGCTAGGCAGCGCCTATGCAATGTACATTCTATCCAAAATAGTCTCTGCGATACCTAGGCACTGCATTTACTGTCTAGAATCAGTTTCTGTAGTAGTTGTAGCATTTTTCAATCGATTTTCACTACTTTCAAGGCTAAATTGACTTTTGGTGTCTTCATATGAATTGTATCTCTATGTCTTACCTTTCTATATCTTTATGAATCAGCTTAATATGAAATCAGTGGAGGGAGTTATGCCTAAAATACCAAGATATATCATACCAAAAATATTTAGTCAAATGTAGACTCTTTAACCTAATTTTTCTCATTGAAATATAAAGAATTGGATTTCATACTAAACATAGAAGTTATATATCTATCTCTTAGCTTTCTAATGGTTTAAGAATCAAGTCAAAATAATATTGGAGAAAAGAATTATGTTTGAAATACAAACACTACCCTCAATAGCACCATAAAGCTGATTCTTCAAATTTTAACCAAGTTTTATATTTCTTTCCATTTTCTTCTCATTTTTCCATTACCTACAAGATTTTAAACTAAATGCATAAAAAGTAACATAAACATTCAAAAATTAATCAAAAAGTTAAGCAAATAGTACTCAATTAATGGGTATAAAATCCACTTATCAGAAGGTCGTGATATGGGCATTTCCTTAGCATGTCCTTGAACCTTTCCCATGCCTCATACAAAGTCTCCAAGTCAAACTGCATGAAAGTAGATATATCATTACACATCTTAGTAGTTTTAGGAGGAAAATAGTTAGCTAGGAAATATTGGGCCATAGGGTTCAAAGTGGTAATTGAACCGACAGGTAGTGAATTCAACCAACACTTCGCCTTATCTTCAAGGAGAAAGGGAAGAGCCTCAATAGTATAGCATCATTCGACACACCATTGTATTTGAATGTGGTACAAATTTCAAGAAAATTTGCAATATGTTCATTTGTATTATCACTCAGTAGACCACCAAATTGGATTGATGTTTGAATCATTTGAATGATAGTGGGTTTAATTTCAAACGTGTTGGCTTGAATGATCGGCCTCCAATTACTCGATGCGACACTATTGACTAATAGCTTGGTATAATCCAACAAAGAATGGTTGTTTGCACCTTGCTCATTGTTCGCTATTATTCCTTTAGATCTCTTAGTCAATGCTCAAAATGCTCAGAATGTTCTCTGAATCTCCAATTTGTAAGGCACAAGATCTTGACAATTCGGACGAGTCATGCACCAACTGCTTTTGCAAAACAAATAAAAGAAACTAAAATAAACTAGAAGAAAATAATTAAAATAAAGCAAATAAATGTCTAAACTAAATCTAGATCAAACTTCAATATTGTGAAAATATAATCTCCTAAAACAATACCAAAAATTTAATATGCATGTGGTGTGTACCAATAAATTAGCAAGTGTACTAGTCACAAGTAGTAGTATGTGAGGTGGGGTTATCGTATCCCAAAAGATTATATATACCATACAAAACATAGATAATCTAACCTTATTTAACTAATCGAAATGTGGAAGTATAATTAAGATTAATCTAAGCTAACTACTAACGAGAGTTTTGAAAAGAAGAACGGCAAAATATTAAAGTCAATAGAGAAAGGGTCAAGGCATTGGTTAACCAATCCATTTCATTGTAAAATTTTACTAATTATGGTTGGGAAAGTTATACAATTTGGGGGACAACGGAATATCCAACTATACTCGACATTTTTTTTCAATATATACTAATTCTACTCTTTTTTAGCAACCTACTATATCTCTATACATATTTAACCAAATAAAAATGCATTAAGATTCATAAAATCCACTAGTTTTTAACATAACAAGGTTATTCCTATAATTATTATATGTACCAACTCATATATTCTTATATTCAATTGATCCATGGCATGTAATACTAGAATACTTATTCCAACACTACCTAGCGGTCTCAATTACAACAACACAAAAAATTAATATAAAGTTGGCCAAACTTAAAAAAAAGATATGAAAATCATAGTACATACTCATCATGAATTAAACAAATTCCAAACCACAATCAAGAAAGAAATTCCCAAATTCATAGATTGGTTCCCAAGCTTTGACTAAAGGAAATTTAGTTCATAATGAACGAGTTCAACCATAATTTGCATGAATACATCATGGTCTTTTACAATTCCATAGACTAATCAAAATTTAAAGGAAATTAGAGGAAGAAAACAACAACCCGATCAATTTAGATGAATTCCCAAAAGGTAGAGCTATTGAATTCTTCTTCAATTCTTCAAAATCTCTTGTAGCTTCCTTCTACTTCTTGGTTTGGACTTGTGCTCTTCTCCTTTTCTTCCTCTCCAAGACTCTTTAAAAGATAAGTTTTCTATATGGAGAGAATGCAAGAATGCATCTGTTGAATGGTGTATTAGATGGTATGACGAATAATCCCAAAAGTGTGACCGAAAGGCCTTTTATATCAGCTGAGTTGTGAATAAAATAAATGTCAGATTCGCGAACTGGCACCAAGGCGAGAAAAGACTGGCACCGCGGTGCTGAAATCTCTGTTGGAAAATCTTACAAACAAGCGTAGCGGCGCTGAAAGTTTCATTTTTACAAACAAGGGTAGCGGCGCTGAAAGTTTCATTTTCTTTTGGCTGTTTTCTGTGGTTGGCGCGCGGCACGAAATTTAGGGGTCGTGGCGTAAAAATTCTTCAATCATTGTGTCGCGGTCTGAAAAGTCGGGGCCGCGGTGCTAAAATCTCAGTCTTCAAACCTTAAATGACCTTCAAATGGTGCTGCGACGCGAATTAATGGTGTTGCAACGCGGATTAATGGAGTCGCGGTGCTGAAAATTTTGTCTTGATTTAATGGTTGGCGCAGGGGCGCGAGTCATCTGTTCCATTTTTCATTATATTTACTTCTTCCAACCATTCTTCTCCAAAATTGCTCCTACACAAAATTATCAAAAGCTAAATGGAATCATGGACTAATTCTATAGCAAAACATAACAAATTGCGATATTAAGAGTATTAAAATTGTGTAGACTTATCATGTGGACATTAATCACAAAAGTTAAATAAGGCTTGGGAATTAATCCCCAAATAACCATATTTTAATTGTACTATGGGGAACTATTCGAAAATTTACTTCCCTATAAGTCGCAGCAAACAAACTGGAGAAGAGAAATACTACTTACCCTTATTGTTTTATGAGCCCAACTTCTTCAAGTCATAGTTAAATGGTTTCATAATGGTATAAGTTTGTACATCATACACTCCACTAGTTATTTTTTATTTTTCCTTTCTAGATGAATATGTGCTCTGCGGACCAATTAACACTAATATTTGTTGTGATGTAATGAAAGGATTGCAATAGGATGGCTATTGTAGTTCTATGCCGTAGTATGATCAAGCCCAGGCTAATGGGGAGGGTCCGTAAGGGAGATACTGTATAATGAGCTTTGCAGAAATTATTTTACATTTATTTTTGCTTTTATGAAAATAATTAATTCAAATTGATAAATATAAATACTATCAATCCATTATAAACTCTACCCCACAATCCATATGGGATAAGATAATCGCCTCATTATCCCATAACCCATGTGGTATATTACAATTACTATCATTCCACAAGCGACATCCTTCGATGCAGTTGGACTCTTGTCTTTATTTAAAATTCAGAACTCCCCTAATACACATATTTACTGAGGCTCAGGTCCACAGGATAAGGATCTGCAAGTGAAGTTATGACACAATAGGCTCTACTAGTATCTATCTGTCATCACTCTACAAAAATGATTTAACTCTAATTTTAAAAAAAAGTATATTATACCAACTTATAAACTCCTTCAATCTCTCTCTCATAATTTATATAGGATATCATACGTATAAACCTATTTTGTACGATATATATATATGTATATATATTATATATATTTTTTCACCATGAGCAAGAGTAGAAATCAAGTTATAGGAAAGAACCAATTTCACAAAGGATTTCCTAAGATTTGAAATCAACTCACATTTGGTTGTATAATCAAGTGTCAAAGTTAAGTAAAATGAATTGTCTTTTCCCACTTAAATGATATGTTTAGCAATATTTTTATAATCGAATTAATTTTATTGTCGGTCATTGGTTCAACCGTCGGTTCAACTGGTTTAATAAAAATTAATTATTTTTTTTATATTATATAAACTGGTAATGTAATGACTAATTGTTATATACTAAATTTCAAAAGTAAAAATGAAGATAAATATAACAAACCAAAAACACATCTAATAAAGTTTAAATTTTAAAACTTTCTCAAAACAAAAAACAAACTGTTAGTTTTTTACGAGTTTTAACCAGTTTTTTTTACTGGTTTTATCTGGTTTTGACTAGTTATTTATAGTCAAACGGACCGAACCAACTATCGATTCTGAGTTGAATTGGGGTCTAATTTTGAAAATATTAATCTTTACGCTTTCCTACTTTTGACAATTTAATGGTTGTTATCCCGTGCATGTAGAGTAACAATCGAGGTATGATCAATTATTCTCTCTTTATTTCAAACTTTGAGGATAAGGAACGTGTTTGGATAAACTCATTTCAAACATCTTGTAAGTTTCTATATATTATAAGATCCTTTGAAACTTATATTCCATAAAATTTTATTTTCGAAAATAAATTATTGAATTATTTGGATATAATAACCTCCATGAGCTCATAGAATGTTATTTTGTAGTTTATATGATAACATATAAGACAATTTAGATTTAAAAAAAAATTGAGATCTTCTTATGTTTTTTAATGTACTAACAAGCTCATGTCACCTTATTTTGAAGTATGATAAGCTTTAATCTAAAAAAAATTACAAAATCTTCAATATTTTATAAATTCTCAAAAATCTTTCAAAAAGTTTAAAGAGCTTCTAAAATTAATCTAATATTCGATCAACTGAGTTATTCTTTTTTGATGAGTAATACTAATAATTAAACACTAAAGATAATTAATATATTAATTTTCCCCATTCACACTTCGAGTGTTAATTATCTTGTGTGCTTAACTATTAGTCGTTTACTACCAATGTGGTGTTGCAAGCGGCCTCGCCAAACTCTACAATACAAGAAGATTTATCTTCTAGTCCTATCTATATGTAGATATTTATCTGCTCTATTGATAATTGGATTATAAATATTTTTGGTAGTTGTTAAAATTTTGATTATTGATTAATGCTAATCAAGTTTTCAAACTAATGTATCCGATTCAGTTAGGGGAAAAAAAGAACTATTATTCTCTTACATAAGAAAATTTAACCCTGTACTTTGTTTCTAATTTGCAAGATCTTTAAAACTCAGTGAAATCACATACTATATGAATAATTATCAACATGACAATTTACATAGCTATAATGTACACTTTTCTAGTCAATGTGAACAAGATAGTAAGATTAAAATTCTTTCTAGTCAACATGACAATTTACATACCTATAATTGATGTTTTTCTTTAAGTCTCAAAATAAAGTTTTACTTGGTAAAACACCTTCTTTTTCTTTTTCAAATATCCTTTCACGATAAAGTGACATCACTAATTTTCCATCATTATTTTGGATAATATATATATATATATATATAATTTTTACTACTTGGACCCTCAATTGAAACTTCATATGGAGTTAACTTTGGATGAATAAATATAGTACGGGTGTAGTATTAAGAAAAGCGGGGGCCACACTTTTGGCTCACCAAATGACATTTGGTTATGCTTTTTCCTGCCTATTTCTAATTGATTTCTCTGAATAATCTAGTTTCAAAATCAAAATTAAATAAAATAAGATGAATTCAGCCTACCTATTTGCTATCCTACAACACCTGTATATCAACAAAAATAGTAATTATTGTACACATAAATGATAAACAATAATATGTAACTAACTCTGAAAAGTGAACAACTACACTTCCGGTTGTCCAACCCTTCACATCTCACTGTTAGCTTTTTGCATTATGCATGCATGGCTGCCATCTTTAGACTAAATTTTTGCATGATTTAGTGTTTGCTTATATATCCATCAATGGTGAATATTGACCTCTCCGAACCCGCAGAACTGATCAAGAAAGGTCTTGTTAAATGTCGGGAGAAACAAAAAAATCATCCCTTTGGTATTTTCCATGGCCAAAATCCATTACAGTTCTCTTTTCCCCTTGTCCTGTTACAGATTTCGACTCTCATTGGTGTTACTCGCATTCCCCGTTTTCTCCTCAAGCCCCTACGACAGCCTAAGGTTGTCTCGGAGATCCTTGTGAGTTCGGTTACCTTTTGTCTTTTTGTTTTTCGGCTCAGTTTCTGTTTTTCAAATTTAATCTAAAATGTATATGAACAGAAAATTAGCAATAGTAGCTTACGGATCAGTACTCAAGATGAACCATTTTTGCTATTTTGAACTCAGTTTTGTGGTTTACTCAATTGGAAATGATGATCTTGGATTTTACTAATTCAAGATCAATATCTTTGTATATGTACAAGTGAGCATTTTTCAGTTGCAATGATGCGAAAAATATTTATTATTGTTTTTTGTATTTTGGTTGATTTCTAGGGTGGCATTATAATTGGACCATCGGTATTAGGCGAAGTGAGAAGTTTCATGCATACATGTTCCCGGATAACATAACGCCTACTATGTGATAAAAAATATTGGGTTAGTGGGGTTCATGTATTTCCTCTTCTTGTCCGGTGTGAAAATGGTTATTATGGTAATAAGGAGAGCAGGGAAAAAACATTGGTATATTGCACTAGTTGGGGTACTTGAACAACTGTGTTGTAGTGTAAGTATTGCATTGATAGAAAGGAAATCTTTGGATAAGGAAATAGCAAAAGCTTCTTCAATTTGGGGGATTAGTTCATGTTCGGCTATTGCAGCGTTTCCGGTTCTCTATCCCATTGTCAGAGAGCTCAATCTACTTAGCTCTGAAATTGCACGGATGGCCTTGTCAACAGCAGTAGTCAGTGATGTTATAGGAATGAATGCTTTACTTATATTTGAGGCATTGAAACAAGGGGAACATAGGGCTATAACAGCTTTATGGTATGTGATTTCTTCGACAATCATTGTGGTAACCATCATTGGTGGTGTTAGACAAGCCATGATATGGATTGTTCGAACGACCCGTGAAGGGAAGCCAGTGGATCAAATCTATGTCATCACCATATTGTTGGGTGTTATGGTTGCTGGACTTATTGCTGACATGTTTGGCCTCACCATTGTCAATGGGCCGCTGTGGCTTGGTTTGGCTGTACCGGATGGCCCTCCATTGGGGGCCATTCTTGTGGAGAAGAGTGAGACCATCGTCAGAAACATTCTAATGCCATTTTCGTTTATGTATATTGGCATCATCATCGATGTGTCTTCCATGAGCTGTCCATGGTCTCATTTGCAACCGCTTCTTTTCATGGTTTTAGCTGCATACATGATTAAAATGGTTTCCACTCTTGTAGATTCTCGTTTCTTTGACACGATGATGAGAGACAGTCTCACCCTTAGCCTAATAATGAGTTTGAAGGGTGAAGTGGAAATTCTATTGTTTCTGCACATGATAGATATAAAGGTACCTTCTCAAAATTTTAAGTTACGTTTCTTAACTTTCTATTGCAATTTGTTCTGATCCATTGTTTCATCATATGTATGGCTCCTCTTTTGACTTCTGCAGATAATCGGGAAGCCACATTTCACAGTTATGGTGCTATCAACAGCATCTGTGACGGCTTTAGCCACACCCTTGATTAGCATACTCTATGATCCTACAAGGCCGAATATGGTGAACAAGAGAAGAAATATTCGACATACCCCTCCTAACACTGAACTCCATATTGTAGCTTGTATTCATGGTGAAGAAAATTTGTCTGGACTTTTGAAATTACTTGAAGTCTCCAATCCAACTGTTAACAGTCCTTTATCAGTCTATGCTTTAGGCCTGGTCGAGCTTGTTGGTCGTTCCAACCCAATACTCATTGACCATGAGAATGAAGAAAAAGGATCTGATCAGTCCAACTTCAGTTCTATCCATAAGGCTTTAAAAAATTTCCACGAGGCCAGAGGAGAGTGCATGAAGATATGTTCCTATACTACGATCACTTCCAAGAAAAGCATGTATCAAGACATTTGTGGGCTAGCCCTTTCTAAGAAGGCTTGTCTGATCATCCTACCTCTTCACAAGCAAAGCCTGGATAACCTAAACGGGACGAGAACTATGAAATAAGTCTTCCAATCAGTGAACTCCAATGTTTTGGCGCATGCACCTTGCTCAGTTGGAATTCTTGTAGACAAAAGTCCATACCAAAATCTTGTTAATGGCTGTTCTCTTCCTGGGTGGGGCAGATGCCAGAGAGGCCCTCACATATGCTGATCGCATGGATGAAAATCCATTTCTTTCACACGATAATGTGGGAGATAGTGAGATGGACAAGAAACTAGATGATGGCCTGGTGGCTTGGTTTTGGGTGAAAAGTGAAGGGAATAATAGGATTGTTTATCGAGAGGTAGTGGTGAAAAATGGGGAAGAAACCATTGCTGCGATTCAGGCTATGAATAAAGAATGCTATGATCTTTGGATTGTGGGAAGGAAGCATGGAATAAATCCTGTTCTCCTAAAAGGATTATCAAACTGGAGCGATAACAATGAGCTCGGAGTTATAGGAGACTATGCTGCCTCTGTAGATTTTGACAGCAAGGCTTCTGTTTTAGCAGTACAACAGCAAATTTTACGAGGCCAAGAGAAGGCTTCAGCTAGTCTACTAGGAGGATTTTCTTTCTGTACATGGAAGCAGTAGAATGTACAGTATCATAAATGGAACGAAACAAATTTATCATTAGACGAACAATACAGAACAACTTCTAATTAGCCACTAATTGACTGAGTCAGTACGCGTGCGGCGTTTTTCTAGTTAATTTCAGAGAAAACATACATTATTAAAAGAACCTTTTATAACTTGATAAATTAAGCCTTAATCAATCCAGGTCTTCAGACTGGACTTATGGCTATTTAACATGTATGAAACTTGCAATTAGGATGTTTAGCAAGAAAATTGAATCTCATTATACATAATACCTGTGTTATTAAGCCAATAATTGGCTAATCTAGATTTCTTGCAACCCTCACCACGTTTTTTCTATGGTTTTCTTCAAAATGAAGTTATTGAAGGATTCACATCTCTGGTTTGTGGAGCCAGGAGTATCTGTAAGCTACCTTTTTGGTGGACGGCAGTATATCGGCAATAGACCAGTAAATAATATGAACAAGAGATTGCAAGTTCTAAGGGTTAATTTTATTTAGACTAAACTAAAGTGACATTCTATTAGCTGTAGCAAGGCATCTTAATGCTAACAGATTTTTAGCACATAATTGAGATAATTCAGCTGTATGTGAAATAACTTGGAAACTAAAAACTAAGAAATCAAGAATGTCATTTCCTCTGCTTTACAAATTACTGATAATTTGGACTTGCTTCTGCGATGGAAATAAATTTAGAAAATGAACTCTTTCAAATAAGACAATAGTGCCCAAGTAAATTGAAGATCCAACAAAATTCTATCACAACACATTACTGGAGTTGAATATTGACTCTTTTTCCTAACAAGGAGGTAGATCAGGTGGAGGGGGCTCTATGGACTGCAACTCTCCAGGCCCATTGTCAACCAAGAAGGTCATAGCCAAGCCCCAAGTTAGATGGGAGTCTATGTGACAATGCATCAGCCAAACTCCTGCAATGAATCAGGCAAATGAATTGACAGCTAAAAAAAAAAAAAAACAGAACAAACAAAACCAGTATGTTGATTGAATAATGAGATCATGATAAGCTGGAATGGTAACGGTGGCTGTTGTGGAGGCCACCATTCCAGTTCCAATGCAATGTACTATCACACACAATCCACACATTTTTCAATTGTAGTGTTCAACTACGAGATGAAATGGCAAATATATAGATCCTATATGCCCCATATATGTGTTGCACTTACCTGGATTATCTGCGACAAATCTTATGACAGCCCAGCCGCCAACAGGCACGTTAATGGTGTTGCGCACTGGAGGATCAATGAGGTTGAATCTTGCTGTATCTCTTCTCGGGTTGAAGTTGCCAAAACCTTGTCCCACAACATAGAAATGATATCCATGAAGATGAATAGGATGGTCCTCTGTTGAGACAATAGCTGTGTCTTGCAGTACAATTTGTACATTTGAGCCAAACTTTAAGTTGTACAACTTAGTCCCAAATCGAGGCTGCCACAGAGCACGGCTCACGTTGCCTGAGTAATCAAACGTAACCGGAGGGACTGGTGGGAAGTCTGTCGTGTAAACACCCGGTATGTTATGGTAGTAGGCTTGCAATAAGGAGGTCCTTCTCGGAAGCACAAAGGATATGTTGTTCATGCTTGCTGCAAAGCGTGTGTTGTTTGGGCCCTGGCATCTGGGCCCAGGTGTGCAATTTACAAGGCCTAATCCCACAGTAAAGAAGAGGTTCTCATCGATCTGAGTCGGGACTTTTGATTTTCTGGAAGGTAGACTCCTCAACTGGCTTGTGAATGCAGTCACGGTTGCCGTGTCATTGAACAAAGGAAGTGCAGGCATTAAGGGTCTTGAGGCTACTCCAACTTTTGAAGTGCAAGGAACAGAGTCATACTCAAGGATTGCAGTGGCAGTTGTATTGTCAAATGGTGCGTTTTGTGCAGTGGCATACGCTCGTGTCGCCATATAATAGCGGCCAGCAGGTTGATTAGCAGTGAGCAGGACATTGGTGGTCTGGCCTGGCCCGAGCATGATGACTCTGGTTGTGAAGGGCTTGTTGTAGGCAGCATCGTTTCCAACAACGGTTAGCATGTGGTTGGCAACAGTGAAGAAGAGTTCTTGATTGAGTGCAGCATTGATGATTCTCAGAAGAATCGTTTCGCCAGATTTCACGTAGACCTTTGTAGTTTCTACATTGCCAATAAGGACAATGTAAATCAGTCTGCTAAAACTGCTTTATATTTCAGGCCAAGAATTAATATATAGTAGCTAACCTTTGCTTGAACATCTGTATAGATCTCCCGGTTGGCCGTTGATAGTGTATGCATCAGACACATTTGGAGCTGCACCCGTAAAAAGCGCCTGTCGTAAGACACTAATTATATCTCTATCCCACCATTCTCCTGTCGAAAAAATTCGCAGTACCATTAGTTACAGTGAAACAATGTGGCTTTCATATATGATTGGGAAAGAGTTGCTGATTATCTTTTTCTTTTACCAAGAAGGATAGGGATCTCTTGTTTCGGTTTTGGAAAGGGGTAGGGAACACCAAATTTCGGGTGGATGATGAGTGCTCCATAAACCGTTGCTCTGAGCCATCTGCTATGAGCATGCCACCAAAGTGTTCCATACTGGTTCTCAATGGTGAACCTGTATGTGTAACTTGCCCCGGGCTGAATTGGGCACTGAGTCACATATTCAGGGCCATCAGCCCATGGTGTTCGCATCTGACGAATACCGTGCCTGATGGAAAAGAGAAAGGGGACAAAAGAGAGCAAAGAAATGAAGATGCCGTCAGGCCATAAATAAAGTAGAAAGTTGAAAGTACAATAAAATTATTTTTTTGCGATGAAAATTTTCATCGCTAAACAGGCCAAAATTATCGCTAAATGGCAATAGTGACGAAAAAAAGTCTTTACTAAGCTTGTCACAATAAGGGCATCAGAAAATAACTCAAGACGAACTATTGTACATTCGTCGCCAACTTTGCGATGAGATTCGTTCACTGCTAAATTATTCAAAAAAATTATAAAATAAATGATTAGTTTCACTTTAGCAACGACAATTTAGCTTTTCATCGCTAACATAATTCGAACAGTTCAACATTCGCTAAATGTGAAAATAAAAAATATATATTTTTAGTTTTTAGCGACGAAGCAATGCAATCTTTCGCCGCCAAATAGGAAAAAAAAAAAAAGTTTAGCGACGAATCCAACAAATCCAAGACCTATTTATCACAATTAATCATAAATATCCAACAACTACTTACAACATATCCAACAACCATTCACAATACATCTATCATTCTAACAATCTATAATATCATTAACTAAAAGACATTTCATTAAAAAGCCTATCGTATATTAAACAAATTATCATATACACAAGTCATATAAAAGAACCACTAAAAAAACTATCATAAAAGTTAACATTATAAGTAAAATATCATCATATACACATTAAACAAAAGTCTAATACACTTAAAAATGGATGAAGCAATGTATCTTTGGCTTGCATGCTTCATTGTAAGGTTGTGGTACATGTTTTTGCATATGCATTGTTGAAAAAAAAAGCTCAAAACCATGTAAATTACCAGTGGAGAGTGACATTGTAACGTGCACTGTTTACAACTTTGATTACGAGAGTATCTCCATCTCTCACTTCCAAAGTTGGCCCTGGAAACTGTCCATTTACTGTGATTATGTTGTGGGTTCTGCACAGCCTCTTCACTGGCGTGGCCTGGACCTATTTAACATATATACATATAGCAAAATATAGGTTTATTTGAACAAAACTTTTCACAAAATGCTAGTACTAGGTAATAGTAACAAGGGAAGAGACATACAACAAATTCATGGTAATGAGTCTCCGAATTCACTGAAGAAAACACAAAAACTATTGCAAGAAGAATACCAAGACAGACAATGCTATATCTAGGTTGCCTGGAAATATGACTGAGAGGCTCCATTTCTTGTGGTATGTTTTTCTGTTAGATGAGACTCATGTTGGACTTGCCTTTTATACTGCATACTTGAGATTTGAGGAAAATGCAGAAAGCTAAGTGGGGTTAGGGGGGTGGGTAGGGGGTACAGAATCTTGGACTTTAAGCCACTTAATTTGGGTCAAAAAAGACACCAAACCTTTATAGTCAGAAAGAGGATTGGTGCACCCACTGGTACTGTAGTTTAAAATAATTGAAGGCAGATCACCTCTCCTGTCCTGGTTATAGCTTATTAAGCTCAATTATCAACAAACTAACTAATTCCTTTCATTTTTTACTTCTTTTCCACAAATTAGGGACCATTTTTTACTTCTAGATTCCTGTTTTTCTGTCCCAAATTTTTATTCAAGATAGCTTTAGAGCTCCATAAGATCTTACATGAATATAGAATTGATACGAACATGAAAAATTTACATTGAATCTAATTAAAAATAAGAAGATGGGGGAATCTCTAATTGAATGGTGCAAGAAAATTCTACGCAAGATCATGTCCAGCAGTTCGATGTATGTGTTGCGTTTATCTTTCTTAAAAAATTAAATAAATAAAAGCTCTCCAATTTCAGGATTTCAGAATTGCTTGATCAACTGCCGAGCACCAGGTTTTCTTGCTTATAGATAAATAAGCTATAAGAATTGATCAAGAATCGTTGTAGCGCACTTGGGACGATTCCATAGAAATGCTAGTTCATCGTCCAACCAAATACACAGTTAGAATATAGTACTATGTTAGTTATAAAAGAGGCCTATGAAATCCCAGCTTTGAGGTTTAGTCACGAGTCATGGTGCAGTTCAAAATCCAAGTACCAAACCTTCAGTACTTTTACCAAAACCTGGGAGGCTTGGACATAAATAAGGCTACTTGACAATAATTGTGTGTAACATCATGCCTATCCGTTTTTTTTTCACTTTGTCATCTATACAATTTTTTGTTACGCTTTACTTAAATTCTTTATCATCTAAACTACACAATTTTCACAAGTTGCCATATATAACCCAATTTTTGATGGAATAATCTGTTGAGATTTCCTCACGCCAACATCAGTAAACTTAATTCGAAAGTTTGTAAATTAAAAATTAATATGTTGGATTTTTCAACTAACTAAACAAACACTTTGAGTATGAATATTTTTTGTATTTGAGTTCTTTTACGTTATAGTGTCTGATAAGTCAATCAGATTAGCTACTTTTAATCTCTTGCATAAACAATCTTATTCAAATGTTTATTAATAAAATGACATTTCTTCATCTTAAATTCCATTTAATGAATTAGATGAAATCCCTAAATTATATATAATTACGAGACATGATTGCATACAAGATGACAATCATGGAACATGCCTATATTACTTTAGTCTTAAATTAGTTTCAAGTCAATGATTCATTCAGATGGGACATCGATAAGCCAAATATGACTTGCACATATAATGCATGTTCGAAAGGAAGATGTCTCGTTCCATATGCATCGGTGTAGAGATACTAGTGTGTATGCAGGTGCTTGTTTGAAAACAAGTACACTGAACTACTCTATTTGGAAATTCCTAATTAGAAATATAAATTATTGAATGAGAATTTACTAGTTATGTTAGTACAAGAATTTATCTTTGGACTTGAGTCATAATCATAATATTATGCATAATATATTGCACTTTAATATATTTTTGATTGCGTGACAACCACAAGAGGAAATATGTTGGGTACATTGTCTTTGTGCATGGAGGTTCTTCCTGAGTAGCCAACAAATAATCATTTGTCTATCTAATTGAATATGTGAATATTCTATGCTTTCCATGGACTTAGAAATTATTAGCTAAGGTTGAATGAGTGTTAGACGATGTTTTCTAATATTCATCTATGAGTCAAAGTGGCTAGGAATGGAGTCATCATTAAGTCAAATAGGATTTCGACTAATAATTCATGTCTTGGACTTAATAGAAAAATTAGTAGATGGAAGGATCGTATTTGCATGATACTTGTAATAAGAAATAATACTAGATGTTTTCTATGACTTGTAGGTTCTAGAAATTAACGAGTTAATTCCAAGAGAATTAATTAATTGAATTATCTAATTGGAGCAACTTAATTATTCAATTCAGTCGCAAGAGTTGCGAGTTCACTGCTAGCTTATTGGAGAACCTAAGGGTTACACAAAGTTGGATAAGTCCACTTCTATCTAGAAAATAATTCAAAGAGTTGGATTAAATTAAATAATAGTGATTAATTTATTAGTGCTTAGATCAATTCAATTATTGAATTAATTTAATTAAATAGTATGATTATTTCATCAGACTTAATAAAATTAGAAAGTCTACGTGAAATTAATTAAGTAATTAATTAGAATAATTAATTAAGTTGGGCCTATTTAATTTACAAATTAATTTAAATTAGTTGATATGATTAATTAAATTGGACGTAATTAAATTAATTGAAGTTCAAGTCCAAGGGATTAGTGGGCTTGCAGGAAGCTCATTAAGAAAATTAATTGAAGAATTAAATCTTTCTATTTGAAGATGGAATTCTAGTATGAACATATGGTGTGAACACTAGAAAGATGAATAAGGAAGGAGATCAACATCATCCTACTAGGGTTGGGGATTGGAGGATCCTACAAAAGGACTCCTTATTGCCAAAATTTACAAGCTTCGGTCCTCTTATGCTTGAGAAACCCGTCTCTCGTTTCTCTCCTCTTCCTTAATCCACTTGTTCCTTTAAAAAGTCTTTTTATAACAAATTAATTTTCTCTTCCCAAGTTGAATTGGGAATTAAAGTTTACTAAATTTTCTAGATTAGAATAGGTGTTTCAAATTTACTAGCACAAATAAGAAAGTGTGTGGACGTTCTAACATGTGGATAATGTTAGACGAGTGACACATGGAATAGGGGGTACTCACAATTCGATTAACTAAATGACCGAATCAAAACTGAAATTTCAATTTGCACCAAATTCGAACCGAAATTTTTGGTTCGATCTTTTGATTTTTTATTTTCGGTTAGATTTCGGTTCCATCTACTATAGTTGGACTTGCCGAGGATTCACCTGATCATTTGGTTCATTTAATGTCATTTTTAAATATGTTATTTATTTAATAGTTGTGTTGTTCAATAATTTAAATATTTTTTATTATTATTGTAGCACGTACCCAAAAGCAATATAGGCTACACGAGCAACATATGGTGACAGCCTTAAAAGATGCATAGAATAAAAGAGGAAAATACTTATCGCATTCCGCAGATGTGATGGCCATCCAATAGGGCAATTTGCATCAACTTTCATAACTAAGCTTGGTGTAGTTGTCAAAAAGTTTGTACCGTTACAAAGTTTTTAACTAATTATATATGTTATTTTTAAGGCGATGAATCTCGTAGAGAAGATCGAATTACGGTATTTAATAAAACTTACTACATCTCTACAAAAAGGTTGGATAGGAGAGAACTGAGACCACCTATGCATGTAATTAATTTTTTTTTCCAATTTGTAATAAAACATATATTTTTATTTTTAACCTACCAAGTCAACTTCTTCTGATGGTACATCTTGTGGTCCGACAAATGCAGGGGTTAGGGATGAGCTTCAGTCAACCCAGAGTGAGCTACAGAGCATCCCCGTCGAGTTACAAACCACAAAGGATAAGTTGCGGATAATGATGCAGCTCTTGAGACGCTAGCCCTAGTTTACTACAGTTCTTGACCCAAAGCCATCGTCCTCAAGTTTCACCATCTCCACCACTTTAGATATGACTTTAAGGTGTACTTTATATCTTTATTGTACTACTTTTGGATACATGTTATTTAAGTGTGGATACTTTTGTTTACATACGAAACTTTTTATGCATTATCCAAAATTATAATTTGAAAACTTAATATTAACTAATTTAATAGCAAAAATTAAATTTTATTTTCAAATTAATTGCAAAACATAATAAAAAAAATATATATTCAATTAGCGACGAAATTTTGGTCAATTAGATTTGTTAAATTTTGATTATTACATTATTTTTAACTATTTATCGCGGAAATTTTACAACCAATTTGTCGCAAACACATCAATTAGCGACAATTTCTTTGTCAATTTGTTGCAAACTTAATTATTAAATTTAGATTACTAATTTTTTTTAATTGCTTTGCAATGAAATTCTAGGCATAATTCATCGCAAAGTGACACGTTGGCTATGATTTTCAGCTAAGTTCGTTGCAAACTTTATTTTTTTATACTTTATTGATTCTAGGAAAAACCAACTTTAAACCAAACATTAGCGACGATATTTGTGAAAATTCATTGCAAAATTAATTTTTTAAAATTAATTTTTATATATTTTTATTACTTTAGCAATGAAATATTAGAAAGAATTCGTCGCAAAGCTTAAACTTTGCGATGAAATTTTTTATTTTGGTCACTAACTTACTTAAATAAAGACCTTTTTGCCTTTTTTAAGTAGTTAGCGTCTAATTCATTCTATTATGTCATCGCCAAAGTAATGAAAAATATAAAAACAAAATTCCAATTTCAAAACAATGAGAAGTAGGCTTCCAGTAAGCATGGTCATCAACAAGGATATCAAAACGAGTAATATAAAATTCTTTTGTCAATTCTAAAGGGTACAATGCTAGAAGCCGATCCCCTATCCCAATTTCCATCCTTCCACTATATGTATAAAGGTTCAAAATTATGTTGCTGAAGCGGGAATTGCTCACCAAGCGTATCATCCACCATCTAATTATCATGCCGAAAAGAAAGGTTTTCCTTACCATGGCTCGAAAGATTTCACTTTCAGCTTGAGTTCTAATTCGACACAATCTTTTCCAAGTAGAAGAATGATTAATGGAAACCTTTGCAAGAGGTGGATTTCCATTTAAGCAATACTTGGGTGATCATAAAAGTTTCCCGTAAGGATGATTCACTTCTCGATTTCCACCACAACTTACATGCAAAAGCTTTCCATATCCGACACAATCCAGTGATCTGTTTGATATCCTGTATTATTGGGGAACTCGCCCGCTTGCCTGCCGACATTAAACAAAGCCAAGAAATCCATAAGCTTCTTCAATCCATCTACATTAGCCTTCGTAAAAATCATTATATCATCAGCGTATGCGAGATGAGAAATAAGGATTCCTCCAGAAGTAAACTACATATGACGATTATGAGCGATTAAATGATGCAGGCCTCTAGTAGACAATAACTCAGCTGCTAAGATGAACCATGCCGGAGAAAGGGGATCGCCTTGTCGCAGCCCTCTAGATGATTTGAAAAAGCCTGCTGCTGTGCCAATTATAAGGACTGAAAATCATACATTCTGAATACAAATGATGAACCAATTCAATCCATTGATGATCGGTGAATCCCAATTTGCCTAATACTACTCTATTGTAAGCTTTGGCCATGTCAAGCTTAACAAATTATATTCCATTCCTTGCACTTAATGTCTACTGCATGCTGCGCCATTTCTTGTGCCAATAAAATATTTTTAGCAGTCGTATGACACGGTACAAAACCCACTTTGAGATTGATAAATCAAATTCGGGAGGCAAGTTGCAAGTCGTAATGCATCAAGTTTCGGAAAAAACTAAAATAAAATAAATTATTGACGACATTGCACAAGCTAATTGGCAGAAAATCACTCTATTTGGCTGGATTATCAACTTTAGGTATTAGCACAATAGTGGTAACCATGAAACTCATAGGCAATAGAACACTGTTAAAGAACTTACTACAAGCATCAAGGAGATTAGTTGATGGAAAAATCGTACTTGAATGGTATTCATAATTAGAAATATTCACTATTTTACTTATATTTAGGTTTTTACGATTAGAATTAAAGAGTTAATTTTAATTAGATTAATTATTGGTGAGATAATTTAATTGTTTAATTAAGTTTTAACAGTTGTGAATCCACTACTAGGTTATTATTGGTGAATTCAAGGGTCACACATTAGCTCGTACAAATTCATTTATTACCATAAAAAATAATTCTATTGTTGGATTGAAATTAATTAAATTATTGAGTAAAATTAATTCAAGTGTTGAATTAATTTAATCAATTAATTGATCTAATTGGATTAGGAAGCTTATTGGAATAAATAATTAATTGATTGAATTAGTTAACACATTAGCTCGTACAAATTCATTTATTACCATAAAAAATAATTCTATTGTTGGATTGAAATTAATTAAATTATCGAGTTAAATTAATTCAAGTGTTGAATTAATTTAATCAATTAATTAGATCTAATTGGATTAGAAAGCTTATTGGAATAAATAATTAATTGATTGAATTAGTTAATTATATGGGCTTTACTTAATTCAACAAATTAATTGAATAGATCAATTACATTGGACCACTACTAAGTGCGAGTTTTATGAAACTTAAAGCTCAATTAAGAATTAAATTACAAATTTAATTCCTAATAATGAAACGATTGGAGAGACCTTATCTGATAAGGAAACTATCCCAATGCATTTGGGATGAACAGGAATAGAGTCCTATTTTGAATAGGACTTAGGGTCTGAAAATGACATCAGATTTAATACCAAAAGCATCCGGTTTTGATGTGATTTTGATATACAAAATAGTTCGTGCTGACCCACACTTTTTAGCCCGCTTGAAATCAGCAGATTATGCTTGCATTTTAAGCACCGAAATTCACGGATTATTGAGCTTATTAACACCTGATTTGCTGCTGCCAAACTCACGTAAATCTGCCGAAAAGAATGGGATGGAAACGGTTTTCTTCTCAGAAAATTCCAGCAGAATTCCAACCCTACTAACAGCACCTTTTGTTTCAGCGGCAAGTAAACATTTTGCGATTTATTCCACATGTATATGCTGCTGAAAATTGATGGAAGAAAATGTTGAGATATAATTATATGTTATATATAAGATTATTGGTAACATCTCGGTACCAAGATTAAAATTCTGCAAAATAATAAATTTGTTATTCCTCGAGTCCTCTGTATCATACGGTTTTTTTAAAATTGATTTGCTTCCTCCACCAAAATACTTGAGGATTAAAGTAGGGTCAGTCAATGAAGTCTACTACTACTCTAAGTGACTACTACTCTAAGCAAATTGGCATGCGCTTTTAAAACTCACAAACTCACTCTGAGATTACTAGAACAAGATCCTCCAAGCACTCAAGGAAGTCTAGATAATTAGAGAGAGAACAATTCAGAGAGAGATATAAAGAGAAATCTCTAAGATTTATGGTATTTTTTGTGTAGAATGGGGATGGGGAGCTCTCTTTTTATAGTGACATGTAGAGTAAAATGAAAAAAATCCCCATTTAATGTGAATGTAAATATTAGTGAACATTGATGATAGTTACAAATTGAATATGAACGCTTTTTAATATTTCTAGTTGTTATAGATTAATGTGAATATTTCTAGAGGTTACACATTTAATGTTAACATTTTTTACGATTATACATTCAATGTGAATGTTTCTGGATACACAACTGTTACATTATTATAGCTTATACACTTGCCATCAAGCAAAAGGTTTTTAGCTTTAAATTTTAAAGACTAAACAACCATACCCATAATTGACCAAATAGGAATAATTAAGTCACTTGACTCAAGCTTTTTTCGTTGTTTATCCAACTCCAACGGTGCATATTTGAGTAACAATTTTTCATTCACCCATGCGTCATAATGATTCACATATTTGGGCTTTCATACACATGAGCTCTCAAACCCATTTAAACCTAAGCTACCATTAAAATAATAGCTTATTTTCTAACAATCACCCACATGAATAAAAATTGTAAAGGACACGTAATACACTCTAGATTAAATGAAAGAGTCCAACTTTTGAAACCTGCACAGGATAGGTAGGTGTTACCCTTTAAGTTGTCCCTTCTGAAAGTATATTTACTTTGCTTACAAATTAGTAGACGCAAAGTCCTTGAACTATTTATCGTTCATGTAAATGATGATATACTCTACACATGAATCTTTTCTAAAAATTTTAGTTCTTATTATTATGTTTGTTTTGATCATGAATATCCCTAGTTCTGCGAGAATTTTTTAAGAATTGAGCCGTACACAATTATGTAAGAAGAGGCCCCACTTCATTCTCACATAGGTGATCTCTTATTTAAAAGTAACCCACATTACTCCGCTTGATATCTCGAGGCATAAGAATAATTGAAAACTTTTGGTTAACCTATTCCGAATAAGTATCATTATTTTTCATCACATGAATGGACACAAGGGTAATAACCCCCACAGAAAGATAATGCCCCACAATGATCCAACTAAGTATTTACAATTAAGTTGTTTCTTTGAACCTAGATATTAAGATCTCTACTAAACTAGCCATTCTGGAATATCTTCTAAGAAATGGCATAGCCATTCAGCCTCTTCACCACATTTATCTAAAGCTAAAAACTCTAATTCCATCATGGATTGGGCAATAACCATTTATATTGAAGATTTCCAAGATACATCTACTCTAGCTGGTGTGAACACATACCCACTGGTAGACTTTGAGTCGTTTACATCAGGATACCTGCTATAGTGTAGTCCATAGTTGCGATTAAATTGTAAGTACCTAAGTTCTTTCACAATCCCTTTCCAAATGCTCAACACTTGGATTACTCGTGTATCTACTCAGTCTGCTGACTATGTAGGCTATATCTGGCCTTATACAACTCTTCAATTACATTAGACTATCTATCACCTTTGACTATTTTGCTTGAGAAACACTCTCACCTTCATTCTTGAAAAGTTGTTAACTTATGTCTATTTGAGTTTTGGACACTCCAAAATCATCTTTGTTGATTTTTTTTCAAAATTTTGTCCACATAGTGTAACTGAATTAGTATGAGTCTATTAGACATCCTTGCAATTTTTATTCCCAAAATTACATTAGCTAAACCCATATCTTTCATATCAAATTCGAAATTCACCATATTCAATTCAAAATTCACCATATTCTTATTAGATTTAACCATCTTGTCATTACTACCGATAATAAGCATGTTATCAACATAAAGAAATAAAATGACATAGCTATTTTTGGTATTTTTGACATAGACATACTTGTCACACTCATTTATTTTAAACCCATTAGCAAGCATCACATTGTCAAACTTGACATGCCACTGCTTTAGTGCTTATTTTAAGCTATACAAAGACTATACCGATTTGCAGACTTCTTTTCTTGTTCAAAAGCTATAAAACCCTCAAATTGTACTATATAGATCTCTTCATCTAGATTAACATTACGAAAGGTTATTTTCACATCCCATGGAAATTTTTAGTATCATCCTAATAGATTTTATTCATGTCACTGGAGAATATGTATCAAAGTAATCTAGCCCTCTCATTACCTATATCCTTTGATCACTAGCCTAGCCTTCATTTTTCTCTTGAAAATCCATTTTGAACCAAGTGGTTTAAATTCTCGGAGAAAGATCTACTAGTTTCCATGTATGATTTTGCATCTTAATGGCTTCTTTCCATAAATGTCCTTCAGTAGAGCTTACAGATTCTTGGAAGCTTTGAGGTTCATTTTACAATATATAAATTAAAAAAATTCAAACTAATTAATTTTTCAATTCTATCTCTTTTACTACGTCTAGGCTCAACTTCAACAACTTATTCTTGGTCATGAGAACCTCAGCGATAGCCTTATAAGCTCGTTTAGATGAACTTAGTTCTTCTTTGGACATACAAAAATTAATATTCAAATAATGCATTTATTGATCCCATTATAGTATTCTTGTGTATGTTACAATCATTTGTTTCAGGTTATATTTTCACCTTCTTAGGTGTAGGAACCATCACCTAAGCAAGATACCCCCACACTCATAAGTATTTATACACAGGTTTTCTATCTTTCCACAACTTATAAGGTGTCTTTTCATCTTTCTTGAGGTACAATTAGCCATCAAAACAGGTTCCCCCTATGTTTTGAGATAACCTATAACTCAACCACATTGCATTCATCACTTCTTTCACATTGCATTCATCACTTCTTTCAAGGTATGATTTTTTCGCTCAGCAACACCATTTGACTTAGACGAAGGTGGAGTAACCTTATGTATTATTCTGTGTTAGGTAAAAAACTCACCAAAAGGCAATCATACTCTTCTCTACGGTCACTTCCAAATATCTTAATCTATTAAGTTGTTTTTTAACCTCATTCTTATAGAGAATAAACTTCTCTATAGCTTTGTCCTTGCTTTTCAATAAGTACACATAACAAAGTTAGTACAATCACTAGCAATATACTTAATGCCACCCTTTGTTTGAACAAATTTTCAAATCACAGATATCACTATGAATTAAATCAAGGGGTTATGTATTCTTTTCAATAGTGTGAAAAAATGACCTTGTCAATTCTGTCTCAACAAAAGTTTCACACTTTGTTGGGAATTAATTTGGAAAGTACGAATATGATTTAAGTTAATTAATCTACACAATGTATCATAATTAACATGTTCAAGTCTACCATGCCATAAAATGGAAGACTCAATCAAATAACCAGAAGAACTAGCTTTAGTGATTTGGGGCTTTACAATCATTACACTCAATTTAAACTTACCCCCACATTTATATCCCTTTCCGTTAAATTGACTATCCTTGGTTAATATAAATTTATCTGACTCAAAAACTACATGGAATCCATGCTTATTAAAAAATGAACCAAACACTAGGTTCTTGTGGATTTCTTGCACATACATTACATTGTTCAGAGTCAGCTCCTTCCTAGAGGTCATCGTTATAACCACTTTGTCTATCTCTTTAACTTTAGATATGGTTGAGTTTCCCATAAAGAGCTTTTCCCTATTTTCATTAGGTTAAAGATAGTGAACAGGCCTATGTTAGAACAGACATTCCTTGTAGCTCTAGTGTCAATCAACCATTCTCTTGGGTTAGATCCAACAAGATTGACTTTATAAATGACTGTACATAGGACTAAATTTGCATAATCCTTTATGCTTTGTCTAAATTTGCATCATCTTTAGTGATTTCATTTACTAAATTGGCTTCATTATTCTTTTCTGCACAAGTCGGCAATAAGAGTCTTTGGGCCCCATCTTGTCATAGTTGAAGCACTTTTCTTGGAATTTCTGCTTCTTGGTAACTCCATATTTAGGTCCAAGATTGACCCTTTATTCGAATTTTTCTTGTTAGCCTTCAAGCTTTGTCCATGCTCCATAACATTGGCCTTTGCTACTGTAGGAGTTGAACTTTTTTTCTTGGAGCCTATGTTGTCTTCTCTGATACAAAGTCTAACAATAAGCTCTTCCATGTTTATCTCCTTTCGTTTGTGCTTAAGGTAGCTCTTAAACTCCTTCCATGTAGGGGGAAACTTTTCAATCACAACTGTTACTTGTAATGATTTACTCAAAACCATCCTCTCTGCATATATCTCATGAAAGATCACTTAAAGCTCTTATACTTGACTGATTATAGTTTTGGAGTCAACGTCTTATAATCCAGAAAGTGGCTCACCACAAAATTTTTAAATCTAGTATCTTCAGTTTTGTACAAATACTCCCATAGTTCTTTAGTCCTATTTTTCCCAATATACACATTGTATAATGGGTCTATCAATACAGTTGGGTTGGGCAAAACAGACGCCCTAGCAGTAACATTAACAATAGATGTAGCCACAATAGCTTGTTAAGAATTAGTCATGTTCCCAATATTCTCAATATTAGAAGCGTTGTTTGCTATTTCTGAAATTAATCAAGCAAAAGATTATTAATTTACACACTTACAGTTTGGAAACAACTAAATAGTCTTTTCAATAGATAATTCCTAGAAAAGATCGAATGGTTCACAATCAAGTCCCATTTAAAACACAATCTCCTTATATAGAATTTCAAAGAAATTCCTAGGAAAGACTCTGCTACAACTTTAAAGTTGCAAACCCAAATGGAGGTTGTGTCAAGTAATAAATTTTTTAGGAGTCCGAGGTCAATCCATAGGGAAGTTTTTTAAAGTTTTCGGACTTATATTTCTTAAAAGATGGGTTGCATGTGGTTTAGATTATAAAGAAAAATTTATGCTATAATTAAAAATCAAAATAATAAAAGTACTGAGAATTAGAGATTCGCTCTTGAGTTCTGCATAGAAGAATGGTTATTTATTCTTTTTACCTATTTTAAATGCCACTATTGAAATCCATACATAATAAAGATTCCAATGGAAAGATGTTATCAAATAGCTCATGTATTAAGGTAATCATGATATTATCTTACTGTTTGCAAATTATCTTTTAACACTAATACTTATTTAAGGGACCAAGTATTTAAACACACCTTTGTCTACACAAATCAAGGTTTTATGTTAGCAATCGGTGTAGTAGAACCGTACATCAAGCTAAATGAACCCAAGTATTTGTTGTACTATTAGTGATACAAAAATAAAAAATTATCACTAAACAAGAAAGGTTTTAACGCCAATACTTATTTATGGGATCAAGTATTTATGCACACTTTTGTCTACAACAAATTAAGGTTTCAGGTTAGCAGTCGGTGTAGTAGAATCGTACAATAAGTTAAATGAATCCAAGTATTTGTTGTGCCATTGGTGATACATAAATCAAAAATCGCCACTAAATAAGAAGGTTTTAACGCCAACACTTATTTATGGGATTAAGTATTTATGCATGCCATTGTTTACAACAAATCAAAGTTTCATATTAGCAATTAGTATAGTAGAACTATTGCGAATTTTATGAATGCAAGTGAACGTTATCGTGAACAAATAATAAAGTAATGAGTAGAGTATCGTTCCCACGAGGACTACTTAATTACTAAGTACCAAAATTTTGTTAACTCTAATTTTATTTGAATAAATGAAAGTGAGTGTTTATGATTACAAACTAAATTAACTAAACTAACTAATAATCAAAGTCAACTAAAGATTAAATTCAAAAACTTAAAAGCCTAGGGTTATAATTTCACCATAATTAATCCGAAATGAATAATTTATCTCATCAATCTTAATTTAATTCCCAAGTGATAGTTGAAAATTCTTAAATTATCTACTAGCCTCTCCCAATATCTAACGAAAATATTATCAATTGCTAACCCACTATATTCCTATATGGATTACAACAATCAACAATTCATTAGGTTATATGGATCTCAAACATGACTACACAAACCATGTAAGTATATTCCTATCTCACACGTAATTTATGATTTTCTACACATAGAACTAGACATAAATATGACCTCCTGGGTCAATATGATTAGCAAATCATTCAATTAGTGGCCAAGTAATTGAAAGGATTGGAAACCATGTAGAAAACTCAACCTAAAAATAAATCAAGAATTGAATTGATATAAATATTCAAAACATTTTAATTAGATTACATCACAATCCAAGAAAAGAAATTAGTGTAAGGTAGTAAAAATGAATAATAATTTAACAATATCTATGAACATAATTAAAGAAAGAAAGAGGAAAATAAAATAGAACTTGAAAGACGATGGATTTCTTCCCTTGTAGATGTCTTATTCATAAATCATGGAAGAATTCTCTCCTCCTCTTCTTCTCTTCTTTCTTCTTCTCTTCTTTCTTCTTCTTTCTTTGCTTCTCTTCAATCCTCTCATTTTTCTCCCTTTAAAAAAATTTGAAGGCTTTTGGAATATTAAAAATCAGATGGAAGATACCCTAAAGAGGGCAAAATGACATTTGGCCTTTAAAATCCCATCTAGCAGTGCCCAGGCACTGCATTTTAGCACCTAGGCGTTGTAGCTACTGTACTCAACCAATTTTTTTTTTAAAATGTAGGTTTTTTTTAAGGACTAAATTTTAAATTTATTGCCCCTTTGTCACCTAGGCCTTCTGACAATGGTAGATATTACTAATTGAGTCATGGACTCAACAAAATAGAGATAGTGGGAATACAAATAAAACAAAATCACAATATAGTAATGTCCTAATAAAGTTAGAACCAAGGGAATGATAAATATGCCAAAGGCAATTGCATTGAAGGCAGTCATCAAGGCAATAACCAATAAAAACCGCGATATCATCGACATTCTACTCTCAAAATTCTTCGATTCTAATAGCTTCATGAGGCACAACATAAGCATCCTTAGGCCTCGACTTCTTTACACCAGCTGTGAAAGAACCCTTTTCTAACTTCATGCCCTCAACAGCCACATTTGTGACCTTGACCCATACTAGGACCTTTGTCTTCATGCCTTCTACACCCATAAGCTTACCCCTAAGAAGAATGCATTTGATCCTGGAGGCATATCTTACTGTAGAGGAGTCCTTGAAGCTCACTTCACAAGTGAAGGGCAAGTGTACGGTTAGCTTCGACTTTGGCTCATCAAACTCATACCCTGTGATATTCTGAGGAAAAAGGCTAGGTGGCAGATTGTATTCTCGCAGAAGATCAAGTAAGCTTCTCAGTGGTTTTCCTTTTAGCTTGTTAAATATCCATTTTACCTTCTCTTCAACAACATTTGAAATAATAGTAAAGTCTTGAGTGATGTTGTTTAACTCTTCCTTAGCTTTCTTTATCAGCCAAAAGCTTCCAGCTTTTATGCTCCCTACTGTCACCAGTGCTTTCTCCATTCTTATTTTTCTTCTGTAGGTTTAAAAGCTCTAGACTTTGGTGCTTTAGAGTATTCTTTCAACCCTTTAACTTTTTAAATGTAGGTTGAATTTAGATTTTAGTACATCCAAATAGCATTCTTCCTTTATGTACAAATATGAAAAATAACATTAAAAATGATAATAAAACTCACAAGAATTTCAAAGACTAATTAAAAAGTTAAGCAAATGATACTCAATTAATGGGTATAAAACTCACTCATAAATACCCCTAAACTTAATATTTTGCTAGTCCTCGAGCAAAAGAAAGACATAAAATAAGAAAAATAACAAGTGATAATCAAACCAACTAACTAAATAGGCCTAAAAAATCATTGTGAGTTTATAACTTGAGGAAATCTCAAAATATCATCAAAATGCATGATTTCAACTCAAGTGTCAATTCACCATCTTTAAATCCTTTAAGTGTATGTGTGTCTAGCCTCTTAACTTAACTTTTTACTACTCAGATTGGTTTATGCAAACTCATAACAAAATTATTGATCTCTTATTTATGTGTTTTAGAATTCCATAGGCTTGTTTTTCATATCACTCTCCATTAATGTAGACTAACACAACATCGAGGATCATTAGGACTTTGAAAGCTTGTAATGTGTGGCTAACGTAATGTTAGGATAAAAGACAATATAATGGCTTAAATTACTCATAGCGCACAACTATTCTTGAACATTATTGATGAGCACCACCATATCTTCATCTCACACCTTCACGAACCTTTCATCTTTTGATTTGTCACACCACTTTATTCATTAAACTCCCTTTTTTTTCACATATTTTTTTTTTGAAATGCTACACCCCCAAACTTATTTGTTTTTATGAACAATAGGTGTTGCACTCTTTTCATATATTTTTTATAATTTTTTTGGATGTTTGTACAAATCACCACCTCTTTTTTTTTTTTTTTTTCAAAACCACTTTCAATGCTCAAAATGATGTTATTAGAATATTCATAAGTTAAGTGTGGGGTAATTTGTAAGATAACTAATTTTATTTTAATTCTTTAGTTGAGATTGATTTGTAGGGTGATAAAGAAAATGGTTCAATAGGCTCAACAAGGGACATAAAGGATTATGCATCATAAATAGAATGGATTGAAAAGCTCAAACGGTCCAAAAATAGTCTAAATCACTTTTCTAATGTTATGCAGCCTAGGATTTTGCCTTGAGTGACAATCAAACAAATTCTAAAATTATATGAGATCGCAAAAAAATTATCGAGTTCACATAAACGTTCTCTAAGCAAGCAGAAAAACCAAATGTTCAAGGCTATGTGCTCAATATGTCAAAGTATTAAAAGAAAAGTAAAAATTACCACAAAAGTCAAGCATATACATAACCACAACATTCATCAATGTCCAAAAGCTATAAACAAATAAAATCAAATGAAGCACATACATCCACTCCTAAACTTAGAAACATTATCCTTAATGTTAAATAAAGCAAGATAAGGTATCAAAGACTTCCCTAAATGGTGTTATTTCGCATCAACTTCATCATTATCCTCTTCTAGAATAATGATAAATATGCATTCATTAGTTGGTGGTATATCACTCCTTATTTTACAAATCCTCCCCCAAACTTGAGTTGAATCCTAAAATGAGAAACACAAAATTTCATCAAATTAAAAAGAAAAAAAATATTAAACAACTAAAGAAACCTACGAAGTAAAAATAAAAGAAAATGTAAAATACTTGGGTTGCCTCCCAAGAAGCGCTTAATTTATAGTATTTAGTTGGACTTTTTCCTTGCTCAACTGGGGTCCAAAAATAAGTATTTTTCATGCAATGCCTTTGTATGCTCTAGAAGTGCAAGTGAGCCCCAAAGATAGCATAGTGAGCATAATCTAGCACGGTATCGAGTGCCTTTTTTATATTATTGAGTGCATGCCCAATGACTAATAATAGTTGTCCTTGTGACAGAGATGTTTCTATCATTTTTATTATCACGGATGATGAAATCTATATAAATAATAGATTTATCAACATCCTCAAGTACATCTTTATTTCCCACCATAGAATGCTTTAAAGAGCACTCTACCAACTCGTGATCCTCTAATTCATGCTTGTGCAATGAGATATCCATATTATCCTCCACAACATTTGACACAAGCTTGTTATTTTATAGAGGATAAGGATAAGAAACTTCTAGTGATGGCTCTTGAGATGGGCTTGATTGAACATTTTCTTGATCTTCTTCATTCTCCGCTAGAAGTATTTGTGTTGGTACCTCTTGTTCATCCTTGATCAGATTTTCAACCCATAAGAAAGTTTCAAACTCTTCATTGCTTCTCAGAATAACATCACAATGTTTTTCCTTCACTCCATTTGCCTCAGTTGTGTAAGGCAAATTGTCTTGTTGGAAACATGTTATCGATCTCACTAATTTGGATCTCTGAGTTTTGAAGTTGTGATGATGGATTTTGGACATCGGTTGTAACTTCCAACATGAATTGGCTCTGAGTATTTGCTAATTGAGTCATTGCTTCTTCAAGACTGAACTTCTTCTCTTGTGATAGATTACTAGGTTTAGTTTGCCAAAAGATTCAATTGGTAGTACATTCGAATTAAGCTAATGCTTCTTCAAGGCTTCGCTTATTCTCTAATGATGGGTAACTAGGTGTATGCCATATCATATTTTCATCATTTCTCCATGAAGCATTAGAATGATTTGGTCATCCCTGATAAGTGTTGGAGAAAGGATAATTTTGCAGTTGGTTGTAATTCCACTCATATTCAGCATGCTCGATGTATGGTGATGCAAATCGGCTGCTCTCTTGGTATTGTATTCATGTATGAAAACCACCATATGACTCATGTACCTCGAATGGTGAATGATTAGCATTTGCTGCAAAAAACTTCTCTATCTATTTAGAAAGGATTTCTACTTGAGCTTAATGGCATCTACTCGATTCATTCTAAAGGCCTGAGTTGAAGATTGATTTGTCATGTCATATTCAGTTGGCCAATAGTACGCATTATATGCCATCTCATTTACCAATTTCTGCTCATCTCACACATAAAAGAAAATACCTATGATTATAAATAAGGACACACTTAAACAATAAAAGAAAAATACAAAAATACAAAAAAATTCAAATTAAAATCAGAGTTACTTAGTATTGATATTAACAAAACAAAATAGTCCCCAGAAATGGCACCAAAAACTTATTGCGAATTTTATGAACGCAAATGCATGTTATCGTAGACAAGTAATAAAGTGATAGTAGAGTATCGTTCCCACGAGAACTGTTGAATTATTAAGTACTGAAATTTTGTTAATTCTAATTTTATTTGAATAAACGAAAGTGAGTGTTTATTATTACAGACTAAATTAACTAAACTAACTAATAATCAAAATCAACTATGGATTAAATTCAAAAACTTAAAAGCCTAGGGTTATAATTTCACCATAATTAATTCGAATTGAATAATTTATCTCATCAATCTTAATTTAATTCCAAGTGATAGTCAAAAATTCATAAATTATCCACTAGCATTTCTCAAGGTCTAACGAAAATATTATCAATTGCTAACCCACTATATTCCTATGTGAATTACAACTATGAACAATTCATTAGGTTTTATGGATCTCAAACATGACTACACAAATCATATAAGTATATTCATATCTCACATGCAATTTATGATTTTCTACACATAAAATTAGACATAAATATCACCACCCGGGTTAATATAATTAGCAAATCATTCAATTAGTGGCTAAGTAATTGAAAGGATTAGGAACCATGTAGAAAACTCAATTTGAAAATAAATCAAGAATTGAATTACTACAAATATTCAAAAATCTTAATTAGATTACATCACAACCCTAGAAAAATAAATTAGTTTAAGGTAGTAAAGATGAATAATAATTTAACAATATCTATGAACATAATTAAAGAAAGAAAGAGGAAAATAAAATGGAACTTGGAAGATGATGGGTTTCTTCCCTTGTAGATGTCTTATTCATAAATCATGGAAGAATTCTCTCATCTTCTTCTCTTCTTCTTTTCTTTCTTTTTCTTTCTTGACTTCTTCTCACTCTATCCTTTCTCTCCCTTTAAAAAAATTTAGAGGCTTTTGGAATGTTAAAAGTTAGATGGGAGATACCCTAAAAAGGGCAAAATAACCATTTTGCCCTTAAAATCCGGTCTGGCAGTGCCTAGGTGCTGCATTGCAGTAGTTGCAGTGCCTAGGCGCTGTAGTTACTGTACTCGACTCGAATTTTTTTATTTTTTTATTTTTAAAATGTAGGTTGAATGCAGATTTTAGTACATCTAAGTAGCGTTCTTCCTTCATCTAAAAATTCACAAAATAACATTAAAAACAATGATAAAACTCACAAGAATCTCAAAAACTAATAAAAAAGTTAAGCAAATGATACTCAATTAATAAGTATAAAACCCATTCATCAAGAACCGTACAATAAGGTAAATGAGATCAAGTATTTGTTGTGCCATTAGTGATACATAAATCAAGAATCACTACAAAACAAGGAGGGTTTCATCCAAAAATTAAAATAATAATACAACATAACTGAACATTATGCACCTTTATAACCGTTTATCTTCCTCCATCAAGGGGTTCACATTTTTCCCTTAACTAAATAAAATTTAAAAAGACATAATAAAAGTAGAAAATACTGAAAATAGAAGGGAAATAATAGTATATATTTTTATTACTCGTAGAAAGCTTACATTACTATTAGAAAACTTAATATAAAGAAAGATAATAATAAAACTTTCTTTCCTCTTCTAAGGGTTTTTATATATCTTGAATACTATCCAAAAACTCATATTTATAGTAGAAGAGTCCTAAATTGGCATCTCCAAATACACTCCAAATTAATTTCAAATATGCTATAAATTCACATATCCTTTTCATATCCAAACATTGTCATATATTGTTCTTCATGAAATCACCTGATTTTGAAAAAATGATCAATATGAAAGTTGTCAATTTTTCTGTTATTTTTTTTTTCAACTTGAATCAACTAATTCCAACTATTATGGAGAAAGTTATGTTTGATTTAAGAAAATATGTCAACATAGAAAGATCTTTTCCAATATACATACTTAGACGAATTTTATGCTATAATCAAGGCTAAATTGGGTTGAGCTTTCAACAGAAATATTGTAGTTCTATCTATTGGCTTTCAAATGAAGTAATATTTAGGTCTATAGGATTTTTGAACATAGAGTTATGTCCAAAATACAAAAAATTGCATTAGTATAAAAATATATGTAAAAGCATTTAAACCCCTAGCTGGCCCAAAGAGGACGAGTTATAGTCTCATGAGGGTTTCCAGCAGTGATACCCACAAACACCTATGATAACTAACTTCCAACTTTTATTCTTAGGAAGCAACAAAATAACATGGAAATGAAATTAAACAAGTGTTTAATCTAACCCTTAGTCATTCAAAAGTCAATACATTTCTACAATAGGCATACTCAAATGTGTGTGTGAATAGTTAATGTCAACAATGATGAAATCATGTATGCTTCAAAAAAGTGAATCCTATAGAACCTCACAAAAACCATCACCCAATCTCTAATGGAAGAGCTAAATATTATAGGCTCTTCCTTTGGTACACATCTCCACTACATCGAAGGCTAAATCAAAAAGTTTTCAACAAAGGTTATAATGAGGCCAAAGAGTAGTGTTGTGGCTAAAAAATAAAATGATAGGATATGACAATGGTTCTAAAAACTTCATGGGATTAGAGACACGGAGTTTATTAATGAAGAATTCTCATACTCTATGAATTTCAACATCGAGGCCTATTGTTATTGAATTGGACCCCTCTTCATCATTCTTATTGATTTTGCAACATCTCATTTTTAGTTGTAACTTGTAATATTTATAACACTTTGTAATTTTTTTATTTTTTTTTCAAGAAGAGAAACTCCTCTACACTTATTTTCTATTCCAACCTATATTTTTTTTTGAAAGCTCACCTTGTCAATGGAATGTCTCTTAACCTCCAAATTATTTTTAGAACAAATGTAGGATAATAGTGTATTTAGACTAGGTAAGAAGATATGGTTACCACCGAAAAAGGCTTATTTACTGAAAGGCTTAAAGTGGCTCACTATAGGGCATGTTCTCTTGGAACATCATATGGAGAACAATTTGATTTGGCCAAAGTGCTGAAAAGCCTAATGCGTTAATCATTTCAAGTGGTGCTCAATCAGTTGTTCATCTCGACAGATCAAAAGAAAAAGTTTTAACACTCAATCCCTACATGTAAAAAATCCAAGTGATGATTAAAACGAGGGCATAAGAACTACCTATTTTGACATGTTTATCTCCACATCGAATAACATATCTATTTGTAAAAAAAAATTGAGTAAAATTATCACAAAAATATATTAATCAAATAACAACCTCAAAGTCTAAAACAACACTCATCATCAATCAAACCAGATTATTCATGCTTAATTTTAATCATTGATGTTGGAAGAACATCTACGACTAAAAAAAAATGACAATTTACAAACTTTTGTTAAAAATTTCACAAACATGCCATGCTATGCAAAATAAAAAATAAAAAAATAGGGGTACATATCAAGAGTGTTAAAATCACCTTTTACTTTTTCATCCATTTTTCATGATTTCAACGGATCCAAAAGAAAACACGATTGAATTTTTAAAAAAATCTATAAAAACACACATTGAATACACAAGACATGATATCAATTATCTCTTCCCCTAACATAAGAAAAGTAGAGTTTAGGATATATTACCTAAAATGTGAATTATTGGAAATAAAACTGAAATAACACAATATATACACTATTAGTTGAAACAATTAAGGATAAATTTTATAGGTTGAGAGTCAAATTTATTTTGCATTTTTGACCATTGTCCCTATTAGACCAATCCACACAAGCCATGGTTGGATTAGGTTCTGACACACATGCTAGAAATTGATCAATCAGTTAGTCAGGTGTTGGAGTAGGAATGAGAATTTATCTTACAGACGGTGAAACCTTTTCTACAGTATGATCTACAAACGATAGCAAACCATCAAAGAAACCATTGACATTAAGAACACCTATAGGTTTCTAGTGAATGTTGAGTTGTTCCCAAGAGACAACTTAGAATAATTCCTCAAGTATACTAAAATCATGAGGTAGAGTGATAAATGCATATGCATTGTTTAATATGTTAGGTATTCTATATTGAATATGTGATACTTTTAGCTCATCTCCAATAGTCATATCTATGATATTCTATATTATTAAAGATTTTGTGATAATTTCTAAAACTTTGACTCCTCCTACATGAGCAGAAGTAGCAACACTCCCTACTAACCCCAGGTTGCCTCCCCCATATACTAAATGATTTTTTTTCCTACTAAAGTTCTACCAATGTTATTGAATACCCATATAAACTCACCATTTTTTCCTAGATTGGTTCAACAAAAGATAAAAATACAATTGAACTTGTGAGTGGAAGGCCATTCTATTTTTTTTTTAAAGTGAGTTGTGCAAAAAATGAGTAAGTACGGTGCTATTTATTGAGGTATGAATAGTGCATCTATTGCACATCTTTTTCTTTTGTTAGAAAAGTTGAAAATAAGGACACAAAAATTGAAAATTAGCTACTTACACATGAATGTATATGTAGTTGTGATTGTGACTCACATCTTCCTCTGGTTTTACATCTAGTAATAGCTTAAACGCCTTACATTGGTTGAGGATATGCTTCCCATTCAACTTTCCTATAAACTAGCAAACAAGGGTCTTTTAATTTTAAATCTCCAAGACTATAGCGTTCATATTTATTCTGGAAGTGATTTCATAAATAAAATATTGCACGTTGTACTAATCCACATGAATGCGTCTTAAGAGTCAATATAATGTCATCTAAAGACTCCTTACTGAGTTCAACCTTAATGAAACCATTCTTAAGGAATGATACTTTATATTGCAAATCCATCAAGAACATTTGTGACAAACTTGCATTTTTTTCTCCCTTCATTTTTTGAATATATGCTTTTACCAAAACGAGGCATGTATCTAGTAAGTAAGTTTAAAAACTCATCTAAAAACTCACTTGCTGCTCTTACCTTTACTTCAATTATCCATCGTATGTCCCCTAGAATGCCCTTATGCATAACTATCTTAATTTTTCAATCCTAGTTTTAAAAATTTTTAAAATTGCATTTTTAGAAAGAAAAGGAAATCACTTATTGTGAGTTAGAAGAATATCATCTATTTTGAAAAGAACAAGAAAAGTGAATGAGAAAAAGAGAAAATTTGTACAAAGATTTCAGTTGTTTAGGAAACTAATAAGTCCAATTTCAATAGCCATAGAGTACCATTATCCGCCACTTAATTGGAAAGGATCCTAATTTTTTATACTTTTCATAACTTTCGTAATGAAAATGTCTTTGAAAAGAGTGGTCAATAAAATCCATACTGCAAGATCTTTGCAGCGGTTTTCTTTGTCAAAACATGACTACCATGTGCTCTTACATGACAAAATTTAAAAAACAAATACTACATACTACATTATCAATATACATTTTCGATTAGGACAAAATAAAATAGAAAAAAGTAAAAAAAATGGATACAAAAAAAGGAAAATGAGAGTTAGAGAAAACAAATATGTGATTATCGGCTCTTTTAGTATTCTTTTCCATCCGTTGGATTGCCTCCCAACAAGCGCTTGGTTTAATGTCCTTAGCCCTAATTGCCTCCTTCATCACTCATCAACATATGCTTGCCAAAGTCATCGTCCATCCAATCACTATCTTATAGTTTCGAAGCACCCAAATAAGTTTGTCCATTTGTTACTTGAGTGAAGTCTTTAATAATGCTGACTAGTGATATTTCTTTCTCACCCAAGTAGACATAGATTAGTTTAAACTCCATTGTAGATGTCTGCACCATAGAAGGTAGAAGTCTCTCATTAGATATTGGCAATTCAACGTAAGAGACATCCTACCTTGATTTTTTTGCTAATTAATCTAGCCTCGTTACATCATTTTCCACATCCCCCAACATTAACACATCCAACTTCTTTTCTTTCAAAACCTCCACAAAGAGATGTCTTCATAAAGTGACCTCCACTCTATCTTTTCCAGTGAACTCAAGCATTTATTGTAACTAGAGATCAATAATGTCAACTGCTAAAACAACATTCACGTCAGTAGGATATCTCATGGCTTCAAAAATATTATATTTTATAACCTCACCATCAAACTCTATAGTAAGAGTGCCATCATGAACATCAATCTTAGCTCGGGCTGTCTTTATGAATGTTCTTCCCAAAAGAATACTTGTAGGGTTAGGGCATGTGTCATCCTCCATCTCAAGAGAATAAAAATCATTACAAAAAACTAATTCATTCACTTGTACAAGAACATCTTCCAAAACCCCTATTTGGATATGCATTAGATCTATCAACCAATTGTATGATAACACCAGTTTCTTTTAAAAGTCCTAGATTTAGAGAAGCATAAATAGAACATGGCATAATATTAATTGATGGTCCCAAATCTAACATATATTTTTCAAATCTGGTCTTACCAATGGTACAAGAGATGGTAAAAGCGTCTGGATCCTTACACTTTAGAGAGAGTTTTCTTTGAAGAACCATCGAAATATTATCTCCCACACTTATTTTTTCATTCCTCCTCAACTTTCATTTGTTAGTGCATAGCTCTTTGAGAAACTTAGCATATTGAGGCATTTGCTTGATCCCATCAAGAAGAGGGATATTTACCTTCACTTTTTGAAAAGTCTTAAGGATCTTATTTTCTTGCTCATTTTTCTTATAATTTGTTAACCTACTAGAAAAAGGTGGAGGTGTTACATAAGTATGAGAGAGAGGTTTAGGAGTGCTTATCAACTTTGGATTCTCCTTAGGGTAAATAGACTTGTCAATAACTTTTTCATTTCAAAGAGTTGTGATCGAATTAGCCTCCTCGATTGAATTTTCACTTGAAGAAGAAACATGATACTGAGTGGAAGGATTAGGTTGAGGTTGAGCAAGAAATTTACCTTTTTCATGAGTACGGAAAGAGGTTGTCAATGTTGAAAGTATGTTTTTTATCTCGTTGATGGTTTATGAAGTCTGTTTATTGATGTTTTTTTGTGCATGCATAATTTTTTGCAAAGTTTTCTCAAGAGATTTTGTATGTAAAACTAGATAAGAAGGAAAGTTTGGTAGATTTTGTGAATGTAGCGGTTGGGCACGGTTATCATCTCACCAACTAAAGTTGGGATGATTTCTCCACTGTGGATTGTAAGTTTCAGAATATGGAGAATTAAAAGGCTTTATGAATATGTTCATGATATTTGCTTGTACTGGAATATTTGGGCATTCTTCATCTTGCACAGATCTAATTTTCTTTACTTTTTTAAGTTCTCTGGCTCAACTTTTCTTGTTAAACTAGCAATCCTAGCATTTAGACCATCTTCTTGACTAAAGTAATATTTTCTTTTATTACTATTATAAATATTAAATTTAATAGAACCTTCGAAAGAATTAACACTATGCTATGATTGAGAGTTTTCCGCCAAATGGTCTAGATATTCTAGGGCTTCATCAGATTCTTTATCAAGAAACTCACCATTACACATTGTTTTAACAAATTATTTTGTTACAGGAGTTAAACCTTCATAAAAGAAAATAATTAAGCACCATTTTTCAAAACCATGATATGGATATGAATTCAACAAATCTTTAAATCTTTTTCAACATTGAAAGAAAGTTTCATTAGAAATTTGAGAAAAAATTTAGATTTGTCTTTTCAAAGTACTAGTTTTATGAATTGGAAAGAGATTTTTCAAAAATTCAGCTTGCATTTCTTGTTAAGTGCCAATTGACCTGGGTTTTAAAGAGTTAAGCTAAGTTTTTTCTTTATCTTTTAAAGAAAAATGAAATAATTTGAGCATAACAATCTCATTTGTACAAATTTGATCTTCAAAAGTGGCACATACTTCATCAAATTCTTCCAGATAAAAGTAAAGGTTTTCTGAGTCTAAACCATGAAAAATAGGAATTAAATAGATCATACCTAGCTTGAATCGAAAGTTATTTGATTTGAGAGGAAAAATGAAATAAGAAGGAGAAGAATTTCAAGGAAGTTGTAAGTAATAATACATGGTACGCACCTGTTAATTTTTATTTTTATCCTGGATACTTTTATTTTCAGCCATGATGGAAGTATGTGAAGGTGACTCAAATAAATTTCCAAATAAAGTTTCAGAATTATTTTTAACTAAACAAAGAGAATTATGATTACAAAATCATATGAATATATAAACGTAAAGAAAACATGCATACAATATTTACAAAGGAAAAATATTTGCAAATATGAATACTTACCTTGCCTTTTTCGGTAATGACGCTAAAAACTTTCTACAATTTTAAGGTTCCAAACCCAAATACAGGTTGTATCAAATAATAAATTTTTCGAGAGTCCGAGGTTGATCCACTGAAAAGTTGTTTAAAGTTTTTGGGTTTATATTTCTTAAAAGATGGGCTAAATGTGGTTTATGTTATAATTAAGAAGTAATAAAAGTACTAAGGATTAGGGATCCGCTCTTAAATTTTGGATAGATGAATGCTTATTTATTCTTTTTACCTCTTTTAAATGCCCCTATTGGAATCCATACATAATGAAGGTTCCAACGAGAAGATGTTATCAAATAGCTCATTCGTTAAGTTAATCATGATATTATCTTATTGTTTGTAAATTATCTCTTAATACTAATACTTGTTTATGAGATCAAATATTTATACATCCATTTATTTACAACAAATCAAGGTTTCACATTAGTAGTTCATGTAGTAAAACTGTACATCAAGCTAAATGAATCGAAGCATTTGTTGTGTCATTGGTGATACAAAAATAAAAAATCACCATTAAACAAGAAGGGTTTTAACGCCAATACTTGTTTATGGGATCAAGTATTTATACACACATTTTTCTACAACAAATCAAAGTTTCATGTTAGCAGTTAGTGTAGTAGAACCGTACAATAAGATAAATGAACCCAAATATTTGTTGTGCCCTTGGTAATACATAAATCAAGAATTGCCACTAAATAAAAAGTATTTTAGCGCCAACACTTATTGGTGATATTAAGTATTTATGCACATCTTTGTTTACAACAAATTATGATTTCACGTTAGTAATCGGTGTAGTATAACCATACATTAAGTTAAATGAATCCTAGTATTTGTTGTGCCATTGTAGATATATAAATCAAGAATCACTACAAAACAATTAGGGTTTCAATAAAAAATTAAAATAATATTACAACACAACTAAACATTATTCACTTTTATAACCGTTTCTCTTCCTCCATCAAGAGATTCACACTTTCTCTTCAGCTAAATAAAATTCCAAGAGACATAACAAAAGTAGAAAAGACTAAAAATAGAAGAGAAATAAATGAATACATTTCTATTACTACTAGAAAACTTACATTACTACTAGAAAATTTAGCCTAAAGAAAGATGATAATAAAATTTTCTTTTCTCCTTTAAAGGTTTTTGTGTATCTTGAATGTCACCAAAAAGCCCCTAATTATAGTAGAAGAGTGTCTAAATTGGCATCTCCAAATTCACTCCAATTGCACTCTAAATTAACTTCAAATGTACTCTAATCACATGTCATTTTCATATCCGAATTTTGTCATACATTTTTCTCCATGCAATCAGCTGATTGTGGAAAAGTGATCAACATGAAAGTTGTAGATTTTCTATTAACTTCATTTTTCAACTTGAATTATTTAATCCAACTACTAGGGTGAAGTTGTGCTTCATTTAAAGAACTGTGTCAGCAAAGAAAGATATTTTCTAATACAAACATGTGGACGAATTTTTTGTTATAATCAAGGTTGAATTAGGCTGAACTTATAACAACAAAGTTGTAGTTCTATTTTTTAGCTTTCAAATAAAATAATATTCAGGTTCATAGGACTTTCAAACATAGATTCTGCCTAAATTACAAAAACTGCACAAGTCTGAAAATATGTTTATTTTGAATTTAATGCAAGCCCAATAATCACTTGTAAAGTTCAAGTGATTTCTTACATATATTTTGATCTACATGGACTTAGGCAAAAATGACATTTTTCTTCTAATTGTGATGCTTCTTTAATCCAATAAAATATTATCTCCTAACTTGCTCACGAAATGTGTTGTCTTCTTTGGTTTTATTTTGGCTCTTTTTGATTTCTTTTTGTTTATTGATTCCCTAACATAAAATATTAATAAAACTATAATATTAACAAGAATAAAATAAAAAAATTATAAAGAATTTGATACAAAATATGTCAAAATATGCACTTATCAGACTCGAGGGTCAGAGATACTTCCTCTTTAAACCTGATCTCCTTAGGCAGAACTTATCTATTTTAGTTACTATCCGGTTAAAATTATATATACCTCCACAATATTCTGCACCAAGAATATATATCAAAAGTATAGCAGGAGAGCAAAATATATTCAAACAACTAGAAATATATATTGCAAATAAGAAGATATAATATTTACCAGATTAAATTCTAACATGCAACCTAAGAAAATAGAATCAATTCTAAGATTGTTGAGATATAATTATATACTTTATATAAGATTATCAGTTATTCGGTAACACCTCGGGATTAAGAATAAAATTCCTGCAAAATAATAAACTTGCTATCTGTTGAGGCCTGAATATCACATATGTTTCTTAAAATTGATTCGCTTCCTCCACCAGAATGCTTAGGATTTAAGTAGTGTCAGTCTCCCAAGATACAACAACAATGTGTAGTTAGTGAAGTACCAACACTACTATTCTATGTGAACTAGAATTTTCTTTTAAAATTCTTTCTCTCAAATATTACCCGAACAAAAACCTATAAGCACTCAAGGAAGTTTAGATAATTAGTGAGAACAATTTAGGGAGAGAATAAAGAGAAAACTTTAAGTTTTTTCTGGTGTTTTTTTTTGTGTGTAGAATAAGGAAGGGGAACTTTCCGTTTGTAGTGACATGTAGGGGCAAAATGGAAAAGTTCCCATTTAATGTGAATATTAATGTTAATGAACATTTATCGCAGTTACGTATTTAATATGAATGATTCCGAATATTTCTTAACATTCCTGGATATTACACATTTAACATGTCATTTCTGGAGGTTACATATTCAATGTCAATAGTCTCGCTGTTACACAGCTTTAAAATCGAGTTGTTTTATTATTATAGCGTATACAAGCATCGCCAGCTAGTCAAATGTTTTTGGCTTTAAATTTCAAAGACTAAATGGGCCATGCCTGTAACTAACCAGATTAGAACATTTAAGTAACTTGACTTAAGATGTTTTCTTTATTTATCAAATTCCAACATTGTATATATGAGCAATATTTTTTCATTTATTTGTGCACTGGGTGTGTATTCAGTAAAATCGTAACGAATCGAACCGAAATTACCAAAATTTCGGTACAAAAATTTTCCAAACCAAATACCGAACCGAAATAAATCAATTCGCCTCGGTAATTACAAAAAAAAAATTCGGTAATTCGATACGAGTTTGGTAAAACTGAAATTTATATAAAAAAAATTTTAGTCCCTCTTTTTTCAAGAATTTATGCATAACAATTATTAATCAAAAAGTTGTAACCTATAGAAAATATAATTCAATTATTTGTACTATTTTTTAGAATTTATTTTCATTCATAAATGGCTATTATTTGGAAAAATGTAAGTAATTAAATTGTTGAAAACAAAAATATGCTTATCTATTTGTTCCATTTGTGACTAACAATAAATAATTAAGGAATCAAATTATATTTAGTTTAATCCGTAAGTGGTGAGTATTCAATCGGCATTTTAGTGATGTATTTCATCAAACAAAAAAATTGCACTCTTTTAGTTATTAAAAATAATATATATATATATATATTGTTTTTATTAAGTTAAATTTTAATCATCTTTATAAGCACCAACTAAATAATTATTAATTAATTACTAAACAATTGAACATAAGAATAATAGACTAAAAAATACTTAAAATGTCAAAATTAATCAACAATGTTTTAAAAAAATAAATTAAAAAAATAAAAAAATCGGTATTCGGTTTAGTACGGCATACCGAACTCAAATACCGATACTGAACTGAATACCGAAATTTTGAAAAAATGCATACCAAATACCGAATTGAAATTTTCGATTCGATTTCGGTGTATACCGAATTTTTGATTTCGGCACAATTTGATCGGTTTACCAAACCGTGCACACCCCTATTGTGCACCATAATGGTTCACATATTTGGGCTTTCATACAGGAGCTCTCAAGCCCATTTAAACCTATTTGGGCTTTCATACAGGAGCTCTCAAGCCCATTTAAACCCAAGCTACCATTTATATAGATGACCTATTTTCTAACTAAAAAACTCTATTATTCCTTTGAGAAATCAGCATCAAAACCATGTTAACACCTCTCCAAAATTTGATCCTTTCTTTTTCTTCCACCCAAATGAATTTATTTCCTAATTGAAGTATTGAATTAAGAATTAAAATTATGCATCTAATTACACAATTTCTGTGTATTATTATTCCAAAATTTAAATCCCCTCGGAATAGAATTGTTTCATTAATCCTACTAGGATGGGATTAATAGCATGTGAACATCCAATGTGTGGATATATTTAGAGGAGGTACACTTGGAACTCTAGGCAAATCCAAATTGGGGTTTGGGTACGAGTTCATGGACTTGACAAATGTGGATAGATAACAATTTGAATAATTTCAAATCATCGTCATTAACTAAAAGAGAATAAGACAAAGTTTATAAAACTTTCCACACAAAGTATTAGAAATGCATGATTGATCGATCACAAAGGGATTCAATTTATTTACTATGATTACATTGCAACTGTTAAAAATTTTACTTTCTACTGCACTAATGTTTTTCGGGATTGCACAAACCCAATACAACATGTTATATAGTTTATATGGTGAATAACGCACATCTTTTTAAAGGTTTGAGGGAAAGTCCAACACGATCAAAGCGTATTCGAATCTCCAGCAAAATGTTCCATTGCAAGAGGGATTAGGTGGTGGTTTGAGCATATTTTAATAAGATTGAGAGATTATTCACATATTTCGAGAGGTTAGTGAATAAAGTGCAATATCCCCACAACATGAGGGGTGATCTTATCCACATGAAAGTCAGATTATCTTATGCTTGTGAGCTTCTAAATGAAGAATTGACAATCAATAGGTTTGCTAATGGCAAAAAATTTGAAGTCCAACAATTATTTATGCCATAAAATTGATGAATTCATTGCCATAATTTACGTATTAAACTCATGTTAGTTTTATATTTTGTTTGAGAAACTATACATCTTAAACTAGGAAATCAGTGCTCCATGTAGAATATTTCCTTTTCAGCTATAAATATTTGCCTGATGGAATAACCCGATCTATTTTCTGCAACTATTCAGTGTGCTGCTGCAATATAACAGAAGCAAATTTGATAAGAAGAAAGAGTTTCTTGTTTTGCCTTCTTTCTTTTATCTTCATTACCCCTCGTTATAATGTGGAATCCTAAGTAATTAGAGTAGTATCCGATGAGTCAATTAGATTCACTATTATGATATTATTGTAAATTGTTTTGTCAATCAATATAAAAAAATAGCCATTTCCTTATCTTTTTTCTTTGTTTCAATTTAGACGAATCCCATAGATCATACATAGTTACAGGGTATGATCGTGCATATGATGTCGCACATAAAATATGTTCTTATGGGTTTGGTCTGAAATTATTCTAAGTTGAGAATCAGCTAGATAAGATATCAATGATTCAACCAGACTTGCACAAACAATGCATGTTCACAAGAATAATGTCTGTTTTTATAGACATCGGTGTACAGACAAATGCATGATGTGGGTATTTGTTAGAGAACAAGTACACCAAACAAACGAAATATTATTGGATGTGAAACTTTTAGGTTATGATAGTGCAAAAATTAGTCTTTAGACTTAAGGGACCATGGTAATTTTGTGTATAGTTAGTTGTATTGTGATTTGGTCTCAGATTACAAGATAATCACAAAGACAGTATTTTAGGTGCAATTTAATTATGTATAGAGGTTAATGAGTGGTCAATCTGTCACTTATTTAGATGAATAGAAAATTCTCCTATGTTTTCCAAAGTTCTTGACTTGGAAATTCTTGGCTATGGTCTGCTCAAATCTAGAAAATAATTTTCTAATTTCATTATGTAGTCAAGTAATCAAGAGTGGACACATAGCTATTGGGTTATTTTGATTTCAACTATTCATCCATACCCTAAGTCCAATCGGAAGATTAGTTGATGGAAGGAGTCTACTTGCATATGTTGGAGTAGTGTCCAGCAAGCCAACTGGATTGGCTGGCCGTCTTTACACTTTTGTAGAAATAATTTTTTTTATATTAATAATAATTAATGATAATCTTCATCATAATATAGCAACATTAGAATTAGATGAAGTCCCTAAGCCATACATACCTATGAGGTATGGTCGTTTACAAGATAGCGATCATGGAATATGTCTTTATATCTTTGGTCTAAAAATTGTTCCAAGTTAAGGGTTCATTGAGATGATATATTGATAAGCCCAGCAAAAACTTTTGTATATGATGCATGTTCGAAAGGAAGATGCCTCGCTTTATAGATATCAATATAGTGATACTAGTGCAAGTATACGGGTGCTTATTAGAGAACAAGTACACTAAACAACTTCATCTTGAAATTTTCAATTGGAAATTCTGATTGTCGTATGAGAATTTTCTTGTTACGATAGTGCGAGAATTAGTCCTTAATACTTGAGACACCATTGTAACTTTGCACATGATATGTTACACTTATATATAATTTTTAATTGCATTACAATCACAAAAGAAAACATGTTAGATGTAATGTCTTCATGTGATGGAGGTTAATGAGTGGAATCTCTCATGTTTTCCACTGAATTTGACTCTAAATTTCTTAACCAAAATTAGACGGAATTAGAAAATGAATTTTATAACTTCATCGTTGAGTCAAGCAACTGTGATTTTTTTTTTTCATTCAACAGCACATGTATGTAAGTAAGGGATCAGGTAGACCCCTACCTATTTATTGCTCAAAATACTCAAGAAAATTAAACAAATAGTAAGTATCATACTCATGCCCACTTGTAATCTACATTCACCCTCACTCTATTGAATAGTTAAACAACTAAGTGTTTACCTAGTTAAATACTCATGCCCTATCCTACAATTTTAAGATTGCAAACTCAAATACAGGTTGTGGCAAATAATGAATTTTTTGGAAGTCCAAGGTTGATTCATAGAAAAGTTTGAAGTTTTCGAATTTATATTTCTTAAAAAATATAGTTTAGAATATAAAGAAAAAATTATATTATAACTAAGAAATTAAAATAATAAAAGTACTGAAAATTAGGGATCCGCTTTTGAGTTTTGGATAGAAGAACGATTATTTATTCTTTTTACCTCCTTTAAATGCCATAATTAGAATTCATACATAATTAAGGTTTTAACGAGAATATGTTATCAAATAGCTCATACATTAAGGTAATCATGATATTGTTTTATTGTTTGTAAATTATCTCTTAATATCAATACTTATTTATGGGCTCAAGTATTTATACACACATTTGTCTACAACAAATCAAAGTTTCACGTTAGCAGTTGGTGGGGTAGAACTATACAATAAGTTAAATGAACTCAAGTATTTGTTGTGCTATTGGAGATACATACATCAAGAATCACTACAAAACAAGAAAAGTTTCAACGCCAACACTTATTTATGCGATCAAGTATTTATGTACACATTTTGTCTACCACAAATCAAAGTTTCATATTAGCAGTCAGTGGGGTAGAACCCTACAATAAGCTAAATGAACCCAAGTATTTGTTGTGTCATTAGTGATACATAAATCAAGAATCGCCACTAAACAATGAGCGTTTCAATCAAAAATTAAAATAATAAAATAACACACCTGAACATTATGAATCTTTATAACTGTTTCTCTTCCTCCATAAGAGCTTCACCATTTCTCCTCAACTTAAATAAAATTTAAAAAAACATAATAAAAGTACAAAAGACTAAACATAGAAAATAAACTAGAGAATAAATTTTTATTACTACTAGAAAACTTGCATTACTACTAGAAAACTTAACCTAAAGAAAAACAACAATAAAACTTTATTTTCCCCTCTAAGAGTTTTTATGTATGTTGAATGTCATCCAAGAGCCCCTATTTATAATAAAAGAGTGCCTAAATTGGCATCTCCAAATTCACTCCAAATTAATATCAAATGTACTCTAAATTCACATGTCCTTTTCATATCTAAATTTTGTCACATATTTTTTTTATTAAATCAGATTAATTTGGAAAAGTGATCAACATAAAAGTTGTAGATTTTTCTGTTAGCTTCATTTTTCAACTTGAGTCACCTAATTCGAACTATTAGAGAGAAGGTTATGTTTGATTTAAAGAGATGTGACAGAATAGATAGACTCCTTCTAATACACCAATTTGGATGAATTTTTTGCTTTAATCAAGGTTGAATTAGGCTGAACTTCCAACAGAAAACTTGTAGCTCTATCTCTTTACTTTCAAATTAAGTAAGATTTAGGTCTATAGAGATTTTGAACATGGAGTTATGCCCAAAATACCAAAATTGTCAAGTCTGAAAATATGCTTATTTTGAATTTAATATAAGCCCAACAATCATTTGCAAAGTGCAAGTGATTTCTTACATATATTTTGATCTACCCATGATGGACTTAAGCAAAAATGACAATTTTCTTCTAATTGTGATAATTCTTTAATCTAATAAAATATTATTTCTCAACTTACTCACAAAATTTATTGTCTTCTTTGGTTTTATTTTAGCTCTTTTTGATCTCTTTTTGTTCATTGATTTCCTAACGCAAAAGATTAACAAAACTATAATATTAACAAGAATAAAAAGAAAAGTATAAAGAATTTGATACAAAAATATATCAGAATATGCACTTATCAAATTCCCCGACACTTATCTCATTGCTCATCCTTGAACAAATCTAAAACAAACCTAAACTAATCTACTTTCGTAGGAACATCACGATTACATTTAGCATATGCAACAAGCTTTTAAACCCTAAGGTAGCCCATAGAGGATGAGTTATAGTCTCGTGAAAGTTTTCAATGGTGATACCCACAAACACCTATGATAACTAACTTCCAACAATTATTCTCATGAAGCAACAAACATGAAGCAACAAACTAATATGAAAATAAATCAAATAAGTATTGAATCTAACTCGTAATCATTCAAAAGTCAATATGTTTCCACAATAAGCATAATCAAGTGTGTGTGTGTGTGTGTGTGTGAATAGTTAATGTCAATAGTAATAAAACCATGCATGTTTCAAATAAGTAAATTTCCATAAAACCTTATAAAAACCATCACCTAATCTCTAATGGAAGAATTAAACATCATATGTTCTTCCTTTGGTACAAATCTCCACTACACCGATGATATCATATGGAATCAAAAAGTCTTCAACAAAGGTTGTACTGTGGGCAAAGGGTAGTGATGTGGCTAAGAAATAAAAGGATAGGATGCAACAAATGTTCTAAAATTTTCATGGGATTAGAGATATAGAGTTTATCATTGAAAAATTCTTATACTCCATGAATTTCACCACCAGGGCCTATTGTTATTGAATTGGACCCCTCTTCATCATTATTATTGATTTTGTAACATCTCATTTTTAGTTGCAACTATTAATATTTTTAAGACTTTGCAATTATTTTTTTTGTTTTTTCTTTGATTTTTTTTAGAAAAGAAACTCCCCCACACTTATCTTTTAATCTAACCCAAATTTCTTTTGCAAGCTCACATTGTCAATGAAATGTCTATTAAACTCCAATTCATTTTTAGAATAAGGGTAGAATAATAGTATATTTCATCTAGGTAAGAAGATATAATTACCAAAAAAATGCTTGTTTATTGAAAGGCTCAAAGTGGCTCACTATGAGGGATATTCTCTTAGAACATCACATGGGGAATAAGTTGACTTGGTCTAGAAAGCCTAATACATTAATCTTTTTTTAAATAGTGCTCAATCAGTCGTTCGCCTCAACAGACCAAACGGAAAAGTCTAACACTCAACCCCTTTATGTCAAATATCCAAGTGATGATTAAAGCGAGGGCATAAGAACTATCTATTTTGACATGCTTGTCTCTACACCGAATAACATAACTATTTGTGCAAAAAGATTTGAGTATAATTATTACAAAAATATATTAACCAAAGAACAACATCAAAATCTAAAACAACACCCATCATCAATCAAACTACATTATCCGTACTTAATTTTAATCATTGAAGTTGGAAGATCATCTATGGCTAAAAAAAAATGACAATTCACAAACTTGCCATGTTATGTAAAAAAAAGAGGGGTGCGTCTCAAGAGTGTTATAGTTACTCTTTACTCTACTACCATTTTTCATGGTTTCAACGGACCTAAAAGAAAACACATTTGAATTTTTATTTTTTAAAAAAAATTTAGAAAAACACACATTGAGCACACAAGATATGATATCAACTATCCCCTCTCCCAACCTAATCGAGACATTATCCCCAATATTGAAATAGATAGGAAAGTAGAATTTAGAAGATATTACCTGAAATGTGACTTATTGAAAAATAAAGTTGAAACAACACAATACATACACTATTAGTTGAAACTATTAAGGATAAGTTTTACAGGTTGAGAGTCAAATTCAATTTACGTTTTCAACCATTATACTTGTTGGACCAATCCGCACGAGCTAATGATGGATGAGGTTCTAGCACATATGCTAGAAGTTGTTCAATCAATTGGTCAGGTGTTGGAGCAGAAATGAGAATTCATATCAAGAGACAACTTGGAATAAATCCTCCATTGTACCAAAACCGCTAGGTAGAGTGATGAATGCATCTGCATTATTTAATATGTTAGGCATTCTGTCCTGAATATGTGACAATTTTAACTCATCACCAATGGTCATACCTGTAATATTTTGTGCTATTAAAGATTTTGAGATAACTTCTAAAACTTTTACTACTCTTACATGAGTAAAAATAGCAACACTCCCCATAAACCCCACACTGCCTCCCCCATACACTAAATAAATTTTTTTTTCTGCTAAAGTTCTAATAAGGTTATTGGCTGCCTGTATAAACGCACCATTTTTTCTTAGATTGATTCCATAAAAGACATATATATAATTGAATTTGCGAGTGAAAGACCATTTTATTTTATTTTATTTTTTTTTTAAATGAGTTGTGCAAAAATGGAGTAAGTACGGTACTATTTATTGAGGTATGAATAAGGAATGCATTTATTATACATCTTTTTTTTTGTTAGAAAGGTTAAAAATAAGGACATAAAATTTGAAAATTTGTTATTTACACATGAATATACATATAGTTGTAACTGTGGCTCATATATTCCTCTAGTTTTACATCCAATAATAGCTTAAACGCCCTCTATAAATCGAGGATATGCTTCCCATTCAGTTTTTTTATAAACTGGCAAACATGGTCTTTTAATGTCAGATTCTCAAGACTATAACGCTCATATTTATCGCGAAAATGATTCCATAAATCAAGAATTGCACATTGTACTAATTCGCATGAATGCATCTCAAGAGTTAATATAATGTCATCTAAAGACTCCTTACTCAGTCCATCCAAAATGAATTAAATTTTATCTTTTCGATTCTTAGAAACCATTCCTATATAACGACACTTTATGTTGCAAGTCCATCGAGCACATTTGTGATAATCTTGCATTTTTTCAGCCTTTATTTTTTTGAATATATATTTTTACCAAAACTAGACATGTATCTAGTAAGCAAGTCTGAAAGCTCATGTGAAAACTCACTTGATACTCTTACCTTTGCTTCAATTATCCATCATATGTCCCCTAGGATGCCCTTGTGCATAAGCATCCTTAATCTTTCAATCCTGATTTCATAAATTTTTAAAATTATATTTTAAGGAAGAAAAGGAAATCGTTTCTTGAGAGTTAGAAGAATGTTATCTATTTTGAAAAGAACAAGAAAAGAGAATGAGAAAAAGAGAGAAACTTTGTACATAGATTGTTTGGAAAACTGATAAGTCCGACTTCATTAACTACGGAGTACCGTTATCTGCCACTTAACTGGAAAAAGAAAAAAATAAAAGAAAGAAATCATACAAAACAAACAAAGTTAGAGAAAATATGTATATATATAAGCATACTAATCATAACAAGGGTTAGAAAGAAAAAAAAATTCCTCTTTTGAAAGTTGATTCTCTAGAAATGATTTTTTTCTTTATCTATTTACTTTGAATATGTTACCATTTCTAAAATTCTCAATGTCAATCGCCCTATAAGGATATACTTCTTTTACAACAAAAGGACCACTCCACATTGATCTCAAAATTTCAGAAAATAAATGCAATCGAGAATTATAAAGCAAAATATTTTGACCAACCTCAAATATTTTTCTTAAAATTTTATTATCATGAAATTCTTTGATTCTTAATTTATGAATTTTAGAATTCTCATATACAATTTTGAAACTTTATCAAGGTTGAAGTTGAACATTTTGATTGCCCAATAAACTTTATATTCAAGTTCAAGAGGTAAATGATAAGGTTTTCCATAAACTATTCTATAAGGAGACATGCCTAATGATGTTTTAAAAGAAGTTCTATATGCCCAAAGTATATCGGTAAGTCTAAGAGACCAATCTTTATGATTTGGGTTAACTGTCTTTTCTAAAATTTATTTTATCTCCCTATTTGCAAGTTCAACTTGTCCATTTATCTGAGGGTGATAAGGGATTGCAACTTTATGTATGATTCCATATTTTCTCATTAAAGTTCCAAAAACTTTGTTACAAAAATATTTTCCCCCATCAGTGATAATGGATCGAAGAATTCCAAATCGACTTAAAATATTTTCTTTCAAAACATTTATCACTATTTTGTGATCATTGTTTCGACAGAAAATTGCATTGATCCATTTTGAAACATAATCTATGGCGACCAATATGTACATAAAATCAAATGATAATGAAAATAGTTTCATGAAGTCAATACACCAACACTCAAAGATTTCAATCACTAGGATGGGATGTAGGGGCATCATGTTTTGCTTTGAAATAGATCCTAACTTTTGATAATTTTCACAACTTTTGTAAAATATGTAAATATCTTTGAAAAGAGTTAGCCAATAAAATCCACATTGCAAGATCTTTGCAGTGGTTTTTTTTGCCAAAAAATGACCACTACATGCTCCTAAAGGACAAAATTTAAGAATATTATATTTCTCATTGTCAGACACTCATCTTCGAAAGATTTTATTAGGGAAATATTTGAATAGGTATGGATCATCCCAATAAAAGTTTTTGACCTCGGTCAAAAACTTCTTTTTATCTTGGGAATTCCAATGTGGTGGCATCTTTCCTGTAACAAGAAAATTAATAATGTCAGCAAACCAAGGTAAAATAGAAATATAAAATAGTTGTTCATCAGGTAAAATGTCATTAATAGGTGTGGTTTGAAATGAGTCATCACAAACGAGTGTCGATAAATTATCAGTCACCACATTTTCTACTCTTTTCTTATCTCGAACTGTAATGTTAAATTCCTAGAGTAAGAGAATCCACCTAATCAGTCTAGGTTTTGCATCTTTTTTTTTATAAAAGATATTTCAAAATTGAATGATCACTGAAAACAACAACTGGTGATCCAACAAAATAAGATCTAAATTTGTCTAATACAAAAACTACAGCAAGTAATTCTTTTTCAGTTGTTGAATAATTTAATTGAGCATTATTCAAAGTTTTACTTGCATAGTAAATGACATATGGTTTCTTAACTTTTTTTTGTCCTAAGATAACTCCAACAATATAGTCATTGGCATCACACATTATTTTAAAAGGTAAAATCTAATCTAGAGGCTGTATGATTAGAGCAGACGTAAGCATGCTTTTAAGATTAACAAAAGCATTTTCACAATTTTCAGTCCATTCAAAAATAGTGTCTTTTGTTAGAAGATTACACAAAGGTTTAGATATTATAATAAAATTTTTGATAAATGTTCTATAAAAACCAGCATGTCCTAAAAATGGTCTTACCTCCTTCACAAACTTTGGTATTAACAAATTGGCAGTTACTCGATTTTAGATTTATCTATTTCAATACCTTTTGATGAAATAATATGTCTAAAAAGAATACTCGTTGTTACCATGAAATGACATTTCTCCCAATTGAGTACAATGTTATTTTCTTCACACTTGATCAATTTTTTTTCTAAATTAGACAAACAATTGTTAAATGAATTATCAAAAATAGAAAAATCATCCATAAAGACTTCATGAAAATATTCTATCATGCCACTAAAAATACTAAGCATGCATCGTTGGAATATAGCTGGCGTATAACATAATCCAAAAGATATAATTCAATATGCAAAAATACCAAAATGACATGTAAAAGTAGTTTTCTCTTGATCTTTAAGTGTAATTGCAATTTGATTATACACAAAATATCAATCTACAAAGCAGTAAAATTTATGTCCCACAACTCTTTCTAAAATTTGATCCATGAAAGATAATGGAAAATGATTTTTTCTAGTAATGGAGTTAAGTTTCCTTTAGTCAATGCACATTGCCCAACCAATAACAGTTTTAGTTAGAATTAATTCATCATTCTTATTCTTAACTACAGTAACTCCAGATTTCTTTGGTGTAACTTGAGTAGGACTTACCATATTACTTCTTTCATATTAAAATTTAGCATTCGTTGCATTTCTCTAAAATGTTTAACATTTTTCTCTAAATAGATGTTATGTGTGAAAATTAAAGGACTAATATCTTTAATGTCAGCAATGGTCCATCCTAAAGCATTCTTATACATTTTCAGAATTTCGATCAACTTACCTTCTTAGGATGCATTAAGTTTGGAAGAAATTATTACTGAAAAAGTCTTATTTTTACCTAAATAAGAGTATTTCAAATCAAATGACAAATCTTTCAAATCAATCACAGGAGTTTTAATACTTGATGAAACATATTGTACTATTGATGATGAAATTTCTTCAAACATTGGTTTTCAAAAATATTTTTTTTGTACCTGCGAAATTTAGAGAGAGTATTAGAGTGTGTCTTTTTATAAATACTTTCACTTTTAAAATAAGTTTCCAGATGATCAAAGGAATTAGTGAAATTAAAATATTTGTGAACAAATTCTTCAATTAAAATATTTTTTATGATTATACAAAGAAGCTGTCAGTGTTGAAAGTGTGTTTTAATCTCATTAGTGGCTTGTGAAGTCTGGTTATTGATGTGTGTTTGTCCATGCATAAATTCTTGCAAAGTCTCCTCAAGGGATTTTGTATGTGAAGCTAGATAAGAAGAAAAGTTTGGTAGCTTTTGTGAATGTAGCGATTGGGCATGGTTCTCATCTCGCCAATTAAATTTGGGATGATTTCTCCATTGTGGATTATAAATTTTAGAATATGGATAATGAAAAAGCTTTTTGAATGTGTTCATGACATTTGCTTTACTGGAATATTTGAGCATTCATTGGTGGAGTGTTCAAAAAGTTCACAAATGCTACAAATTTCTTCATCTTGTACAGATCTGATTTTTCTTATTTTTTAAAGTTCTATGGCCTCAACGTTTCTTGTTAAATTAGCAATCCTAGCATTTAGATCATCTTCTTAACTAAGGTAATATTTTTTTTTATTACCATTAGCCAGATTAGATCTAATAGAACATTCAAAAGAATTAACAATATACCATGATCGAGAGTTTTCTACCAAATGGTCTAGATATTCTAGGGATTTATTAGGTTCCAAGAAATTCACCATTACACATTATTTTAATAAATTATTTTATATCAGAAGTTAAACTTCATAAACTAATTAAGTGCCATTTTTCAAAACCATGATGTGGGCATGAATTCAAAAAATCTTTAAATCTTTCCCAACATTGAAAGAAAGCTTCATTAGAATTTTGAGAAAAAATTATCTTTTCAAAGCATTGATTTTATGAGTTGGAAAGAACTTTTTAAAAAATTCAGCTTCTATTTCTTGTCAAGTGCCAACTGACCTAGGTTTTAAAGAATTAAACTAAGTTTTTGCTTTATCTTTTAAAGAAAAAGAAAATCATTTGGACTTAACGATCTTATTTGTACAAGTTTGATCTTCAAAAGTGGCAGAAACTTCATCAAATTCTTTTAGATGCAAGTAAGGGCTTTCAGAGTCTAAACTATGAAAATTAGGAAGTAAAGAGATCATACCTAGCTTATATTGAAAGTTATTTGCATTGAGAGGAAAAATGAAACAAAAAAGAGAAGAATTTCGAGGATGTTGCAAGTAATAACACATGGTACACATTGTTGATTCTCATTTTCATCCTAGACATTTTCATTTTCATCCATGGTGGAATTGTGTGGAAGTGACTCAAAGAAATTTTCAAATAAAGTTTCAAAATTATTTCTAACTAAAGAACGAGAATTATGACTATAATACCATATGAATATATAAATACACAATATTTACAAAGGGAAAATATCTATAAACCTAAACACTTACATTGTCTTTCCCGATAACGGTGCCAAAAACTGGGTACAACTTTAAGGTTGCAAACTCAAGTACAGGTTGTGTCATGTAATAAATTTTTTGGGAGTTCGAGGTCGATCCACAGAGAAGTTGTTTGAAGTTTTTGGGTTTATGTTTTTTAAAAAATGGGTTGAATGTGGTTTAGAGTATAAAGTAAAATTTATGCTATAACAAAGAAATCAAAGTAATAAAAGTATTGAGAATTAGGGAGTCACTCTTGAGTTTTGGATAGAAGAATGATTATTTGTTCTTTTTACCTCTTTTAAATGCCACAATTGGAATCTATACATAATGAAGATTTCAATGGGAAGATATTATCAAATAGTTCATGCATTAAGGTAATCATGATATTGTCTTACTGTTTATAAATTATCTCTTAATACCAATACTTATTTATGGGCTCAAGTATTTATACACACCTTTGTCTATAACAAATCAAGATTTCACGTTAGCAGTAGGTGGGCTATAAATGTATAATAAGCTAAATGAATCCAAGTATTTGTTGTGTTGTTCGAGATACATACATCAAGAATCACCATAAAACAAAAAAGGTTTCAACACCAATACTTATTTATGAGATCAAATACTTATGCACACATTTTGTCTACCACAAATCAAAGTTTCACATTAGTAGTTAGTAGGGTAGAACCCTACAATAAGCTAAATAAACTCAAGTATTTGTTGTTCATTAGTGATACATAAATCAAGAATCGTCACTAAACAATAAGGGTTTCAATCAAAAATTAAAATAATAAAACAACACACCTGAACATTATGCATCTTTATAACCGTTCCTCTTCCTCCATTAAGAGCTTCACCATTTCTCATCAACTTAAATAAAATTTAAAACGACATAATGAAAGTACAAATGACTAAACATAGAAAATAAACTAGAGAATACATTTTTATTACTACTAGAAAACTTGCATTACTACTAAAAAACTTAGTCTAATGAAAGACAATAATAAATTTTTTTTTCACCTTTTAAGGGTTTTTGTATATCTTGAATGTCATCCAAGGGCCCCTATTTAGAGTGCAAGAGTACCTAAATTAGCATCTCCAAATGCACTCCAAATTAACTTCAAATGTGGTATAAATTCACATGTCATTTTCATATTCAAATTTTGTCGCGCATTTTTCTCTATGCAATCAGCTGAATTTGAAAAAGTGATCAATATAAAAGTTGTAGACTTGTCTGTTATATTTATTTTCCAACTTGAATCACCTAATTCCAACAACTGGGAGAAAGTTATATTTTATTTAAGGAGATGTGTCAGCATAGATACATTCCTTCCAATACACCCACTTGGACGAATTTTCTATTTTAATCAAGGTTGAATTGGACGAGCTTCCAACAAAAAACTTGTAATTTTATTTTTTGGCTTTCAAATGAAATAAGATTCAGGTCCATATATCTTTTGAGCATGAATTTATTCCCAAAATATAAAAAATGCTCAAGTTTGGAAATATGTTTATTTTGAATTTAATGTAAATCTAACAATCACTTGCAAAATTCAAGTGATTTCTTGCATATATTTTGATCTACCCATGATGTACTTAGGCAAAAATGATCATTTTCTTCTAATTGTGATGCTTTTTTGATCCATTAAAATATTATCTTTCAACTTGCTCATGAAATATGTTTCTTTTTTTATTTTATTTTGGCTCTTTTTTTATCCTTTTTTGTTTATTGATTCCCTAACACAAAAATATTAATAAAACTATAATATTAAAAAGAATCAAGTAAGAAAAGTGTAAAGAATTTGATATTAAAATATATCAAAATATGCATTTATCATTCTAGTCTTGGACTATTCTTAATGTATAATGAAACAAGTTCCTTAGCTTCTTTTGAGTATAGTGGAACTTAGAATTCTACCTGATTTGATCTTGTATTGCTCTCCTTTATTCTGATATGATCTTTTATTCTAAAAATACCTCTTACAATTCTTTTTAACAAATAAAAAATTATAATTTTTAGGAGTCCTTCATCCACTTAATCATTATTATAATTTATGTAACATATGTTGGGTAATTTGGTGGGTGTAATATCGAAATGACTAGGATAAATTAGGCAGAATAACAACTTATAGTCGAGGCAACAATCCCTCTACAAAGGTCCACACCTTTATGGTGAGCTCTTGCCAAGGATCAATCTGAGCAGTGCGATCACACCTCTCTGCGAAGGTCCACGTCCTTACATTGAGCCCTTGTCAATTGAATGGACAAGTCAGCATTTCGATTCACTCACAGCCCTTGGTCATGCCTCGTTAATATCTACATGTCCGGTCATGTCCATTCAGCATCCAACTATATGTTATCACACCACGTAGATGCCAATTGGATGAATCCACCATATCAACGAATTACTAGCCATGTCACTAAGCTACAACAAGCTATTTTAGTTCAATTTCTAAAAAAATTAAGGCCCCTCAGCTTCTCGCGATGCATATGTGTCAAGTGCAAAGTATGCCTCTAAAGTGCTAAATGCGACTTTGCAATGTGCACATGAGTGTGTGTGTGCAGGCTCACATGGTACTACGTACCATCGTCGTACCTCCTTCAGCTAGCTAAAACTAACCAAAACACCACTAGAGTGCACCATAGAGGAGCTCCACTTGATTTTTCCATTTTAAAGTAAGATTCTATATATGCAAGACAAACTTGCTCCAATTTTTCAATATGGGATAGTAATTTTTTACCTTCCCAACTTTTCATTTTCCAATACTTGAGTTATTTAAGTAGTTTACTTTATTCATTAATTTCTCATTCACCCGAAATTGATTTTGAGAAATCAAATATGCTAAACTCATCTATTTACAATGTAGATTATATTTAATCAATTTATTTATTTTTTTATAAAATAAAATCCACTTAAATAATTGGTCAAAATTGGGTCAAAACCCAATTTTTCTAAACCAATTTCCAACAATCCCCTACATAAATGAAATATTGAAGAGAGTCCATGTGAAAAGCTATTGCATTGGGCGAGGTAATTTGTGGCTTTGAATCTTTCTTAGTAGAATACTATCGGATTTACTAGACTGCTCAATAACACGATGCCTTGGACTGTTCAACTATTTATGTAAACCAAGACAATAGTATGGTTGTGTCCGTTTTGGCTCTGGACAATCATTTGGATTCATAAGTGTTTTGTTGAAGCGGCCCTTCTTCATACTTATATAGATGACCTCCTATTCAGAGTATCCTGTCATACTCTACTTTATGGTATATGAATCATTAAAAGTATATAACTTAACATCGCTACATACAACATGTAGCACTTATCTTATCATAGGAATGGGAAGGAGATAACTCCCAAGTGCTCATTTGAATTTTCATAAGTTAGTTGTCCCATTGAACCAAGATCTTGGAATTTCCAATCAATAAGGTTGGGTTACCGTTATGAAAGTTCTTTAATTTGTAGGTTTTAGACCCATTCCCCTCAATAAGTAATATGCTTTATCTCTATCTAAACCTTTAGTTAATAGATATACTAGGTTTTCCTTTGATTTCACGTAATCGGTGGAAATAACTCCATTTGAAATCAACTGCCTTACGGTATTATGTCTTCAACGTATATGTTGAGACTTACCATTGTATATACTATTTTGTGCCCTTCCAATAGCTAATTGGTTATCACAATGTATCATAATTGCAGGCACTAACTTAAACCAACAAGGAATATCCTCTAAAAAATTATGAAGCTATACAAGTTTGTTTAGAAGATTTTTGCAACACAACGCCACCACCAATAGTAAAAACATAACCACTAGTAGACTTAAAGTCTTTTGTATTATATATCCAATTTGCATCATTGTATCCTTCTAGTACAACTAGATATCTCGTATAATGTAATCCATAATATAAGGTGAATCTTAAGTATTTAAGAACCCTTATCAATATCTTCTAATGGTCATTACCTGGATTACTCAAAAATTTACTTAGTTTATTGACTGAGTATGCAATATCTGGACACGTGCAGTTCACGATGTATATCAAGAATTGTTGATTTGTACACAAGAAATTGATATGCACTACTGTTATTTGATTATCCAATAAAAATGCAATCAGTTGTCTTAGGCTCAATTTTAATTTGTTTTGATTTGGGTATTTCCACCTTAGTCAAACACCCCCACACTTTAAGATATTTGTAGGAAGTCTTATAACCTTTCCATAACTCATAAAGAGTTTTATTTACTGTTGTGTAGCATTTTATTAAGAATATGGATTGTTGAGAGGACAGCTTTCCCCACAAATTCCGTAGTAAATCAGAATTTATCAACATAGCATTTATCATTTCCATAAGAGTACGGTTTTTGTGTTCAGCAACACCATTTGATTGAGGTGAGTAAAGAGTTGTAGATTGATGAATAATGTCAAATTCTGAGCAAAATTCTTCAAACGGAACTACATATTCTCCCCATCTATCACTACGAATAATGTTTATTCATTTGCTAAGTTGATTCTCAACCTTATTCTTATAGCTCTTAAAAGCTTCTAAGGCCTTATCTTTAATTATCAAAAGATACACATAATAATTTCTGGTGCAATCATTAATAAAAGTAATGAAATACTTTTTTCCACTTCTAGTTTACACAAAATTTAAGTCACATATATTACTGTGAATTAATTCTAAAGGTGTTGTACTTCTTTTCACTGAATGCAATGGTGTTTTGGCCATTTTTACCTCAACACAAATTTCACACTTATGTTGTGAATCAAATTTAAATAAAGGAAGTAAATTTAAATTTACTAATCTTTGCAAAGTGTTAAAATTAACATGTCCTAATCTAACATGTCATAAATTTGAACACTTAATCAAGTAAGTAGAAGATTTAACTTTATTATTTTTAAAGTTATGGAGTACATTTATTATGTTCATTTTGAATAGTTTTTCTTTTAAGTACCCCTTTTCTTATGAATTGTCCAATTTTAGTAAGTGCAAATTTTTTAAATTCAAACATTAGTCTAAAACCAGTTTTAACCAATAAGTGAGCCGGACACCAGGTTCTTATGAATGTCTGGTACATGTAGCACATCAATAAGAGTCAACTCATTTCTCGAGGTGAACTTTAACACCACCTTTCCTAATCCGATAATGTTGGAAGTTGTTGAATTTCCCATGTACAATTTATTTTCATTGATTGGAATATAAGTTGACAACAACTCTTTGTTAGAACAGATGTGGCGTGTTGCACCAGTGTTAATCTACCATTCTCTTACGTTATCCACCAGGTTGGCTTCAAACATGACTGTCGAGAGATCGAGGTTCGACATATCCATGGGTATAGTCTTGTCCTCAGTCACATGCAACTGTTCTAATTGTCTTTCTTTGGAAAACGACAATCTTTGGCCCTGTGGTTTGGCTTGCCACAATTATAGCAATTTCCTTTGAATTTTTTAGCATTCCTATGTTTTTGACCATTACCTAGAAGTTTTTAAACTTTGCCAGATTTAATTTTAGACTTGCGGTTTTCTTCTTCAATCCGCAGTCTAACAATCAAATTCTCAAGTCCTATCTCATTCATTTTATACTTCAGGTAGTTCTTGAAGTCTTTCTAGACAGGTGATAGCTTCTCAATTATGGCAGCTACCTGAAAGAACTCACTGAGCTGCATGTCTTCAACATGTATATCATACAAGATTATTTGCAACTGTTGGACTTGGTCCATTACAGTTTTGGAATCCACCATCTTGAAGTCTACGAACTTGCCGACTATGAATTTCTTCAAGCTTCCATCTTCCATCTTATACTTCTTTTTGAGTGACTCCTACAGCTCTTTAATTGTCTTCACTGAATTATATACTCTATATAGTGTATTGTCTAGTCCATTGAGGACGTAGTTCCTGCATAGGAAGTCACTGTGACTTCATGCATCGAATGTTGCCCTCTTTTAAGGATCTCATTCCTCCTTCTCCACAGTGGGGGCATCCTCCCTCAAGAACTTTGCTAGGTTCAGGGTGGTCAGGTAGAATAACATCTTCTGTTGCCACCTTTTGAAGTCGGTTCCGGTGAACTTCTTTAGTTTCTCTTCATGAGCTGGAGTTGGTAAAATAAGTGTTGCTGATGTTGAAGCCATTTTGAACTACACAAAATTTCATCTTAAATTATTGAGTAATTTGGTAGGTGTAATATTAAAATGACTAAGATAATTTGGGCAAAATAACAGCTTATAGTCTAGGTAAGAGTTAGACTTCTTGTCTTTAAAATGAAATTTCCCTACAGTTGGTGCTTACGGTACATGACAATCATCTTCTAAGATACAATGACTTCAATTTTGTGATAGTAGCATTACAAATTACAAGAACTCAGTGCATTCATGAGAAAAACAAACCAACAATATAACTACTATAGTATTTTTAAACCTACACTACTTTTCTTCATTTAGTGGTTAGGTTTGTCTTCTTAAACTCATTTTTAGTCTCCTTTCTATTCTTTTCTTTGTTCTAATCTTGCTTATATTAAGAGCCCGAAGCCTTATAATAACTAGACTCATCCATAAGGCACAAGCCATTGGTCTAATAGCTACAAGCTACTTATCCAATTACTTAACATTGAAAATATCATTTAAGAAAGTCTTTTCATAGTGATTAAATTAAATTTGACTTTCAGATGCTCCCACTTATTTGTAAGGGGCAAATTAAGTTTAAACTTACAACTCATCAGAGACGACATTGCTTGTTGACTGTAAACTCTAAACTTATTTGACATCATCCTTAAATGCTCTATTTTTTCCCATATATATATATATATGGTGTTTTGATAACTGTATATTTTGATATTTTTTTGTATCAAATATTTTATACATTCCTTGTTTTATTCTTATTAATATTATAATTTTATTAATATTTTGTGTTGGGGAATCAATGAATAAAAAGAGATAAAAAAGAGCCAAAATAAAATCGAAGAAGACAACACGTTTCGTAAGCAAGTTTGGAGATAATATTTCACTAGATCAAAGAAGCATTATATTTAGAAGAAAATGGTCATTTTTGCCTAAGTCCATCATGTGTAGATCAAAATATATGAAAGAAATCACTTGAACTTTGCAAGTGATTGTTGGGCTGAAAATAAGTATGTTTCCAAACTTGTGCAGTTTTCATAATTTTGAGCATAACTCCATGTTCAAAAGCCCTATAGACCTGAATCTTATTTCATTTGAAACCAAGAGATAGAACTATAACTTTGTTGTTGGAAAATCAGCCCAATTTAGCCTTGAGTATAGCAAATTTTTTCTTCCAAATGTATGCATTGGAAAAGATCCATTATGCAAACACATTTTCTTAAATCATGCATAAATTTCTCCCTAATGGTTGGAATTAGATGATTCAAGTTGAAAAATAAAGTTACAGAAGCATCTACAACTTAAATGTTGTTCACTTTTCTAAAATCAGTAGATTGCAAGGATAAACATTTAAGACAAAATTTGGATATGAAAAGGATATATGAATTTAGAGCACATTTGAAGTTAATTTGGAGTGCATTCGGAGTGAATTTGGAGATGTCAATTCGGGCTCTCTTCTACTATAAATAGAGGCTCTTGGATGGCATTCAAGACACAAAAATCCTTAAAGATCATGGTTTTGAAAAATGGTGTTTAATTAGTTTCTTTTATGAAGGTTTAACTCCTGAAACAAAATAATTTATTGAAATAATGTATAATGGTGAGTTTCTTGATAAATAATCTAATGAAGCCCTAGAATATCTAGACCATTTGGCAGAAAACTCTCAATCATGGCATATTGTTAATTTTGAAGGTTCTATTAGATATAATCTTACTAATAGTAATAAATAAAAATATTATCTTAGTCAAAAAAATGATCTAAATGTAAGGATTACTGGTTTAACAAGAAAAGTTGAGGCCATGGAACTTATAAATGTAAAGAAAATCAGATCTGTGTAAGATGAAGAAGTTTGTAGTATTTGTAAACTTGTGGGATACTCCACCAATGAATGCCCAAATATTCCAGCACAAGCAAATGTCATGAACACATTCAAAAAGCCTTTTCATTCTCCATATTCTAAAACTTACAATCCATAATGGAGAAATCATCCCAATTTTAGTTGGCGAGATGAAAACTGTGCCCAACCGCTACATTCACAAAAGCTATCAAACTTTCTTTCTTATCCTACTCTACATACAAAATTTCTTGAGGAAACTTTGTAAGAATTTATGCATGCACAAATAAATATCAATAACCAAACTTCACAAGCCATCAATGAGATCAAAAGCATATTTTCAACCTTGATAACCTCTTTGCGTACTCATGAAAAAGGTAAATTTCTTGTTCAATCTCAACCTTATCCTACCATTCAGTGTCATGTTTCTTATTAAGGTGAAAATTCAATCAAGGAGGTTAATTCGATCACAACTCTTCAAAATAATTTTTTTTACAAGACTATTAATCCCAACAAGAATTCAAAGTCGGTAAGTACTCCTAAACCTCTCTCACATACTTATGTAACACCTCCACATTTTCCTAGCAGATTAATAAATTCTAAGAAAAATGAGCAAGAAAAGAAGATCCTTGAGACTTTTCAAAAAGTGGAGGTAAACATCCTTCTTCTTAATGCGATCAAACAGGTGTCTCGATATGCTAAGTTCCTCAAAGAGTTATGAACTAACAAATAGAAGTTGAGGGGACATGAAAAAGTAAATATGGGGGAGAATGTTCGGCAATTTTTCAAAGAAAACTCCATCCAAAGTGTTCCGAATACTTTTACCATCCCTTGTACCATTAGTAAGACTAGATTTGAAAAATACATATTAGATTTGGGAGCATCAATTATGTTATGCCATATTCTATTTATGTTTCTCTAAATCTAAAACCCTTAAAAGAAACTGGTGTTATCATACAATTAGTTGATAAATCTAATGTATATCTAATTGGGGTTGTGGAAGATATTCTTGTACAGGTGAATGAATTAGTTTTTCCTACTAATTTTTATATTCCTGAGATGGAGGATGACACATACCCTAATCCTACCCACATTCTTTTGGGAAGACCATTCATGAAGACAGCTCGAGCTAAGATTAATGTTCATGATGACACTCTTACTATGAAGTTTGTTGGCGAGGTTACAATATATAATATTTTTGAAGCCATGAGACATCCTACTAATGTGAATGTTATTTCTACAATTAACATTATTGATCCCAAATCACAACAAATGTTAGTGGAGGTTACTTTACAAAAACATCTCCTTATGGAGGATTTGAAAAAAAAAAAAGAAGTTGGATGTGTAAATGTTGGGAGATGTGGAAAATGATGTAACAGGGCTGGATTCGTTGCCAGAAAAATTAAGGTATAATGTCTCTTATGTTGAATTGTCAATAAGGCTTTCACCTTCTGTGGTGCAGACACCTACAGTAGAGCTTAAACTAATCCCGTACCATCTTAAATATGTCTACTTGAGTGAGAAAGAAATATCACTAGTCAGAATTGTTAAAGACCTCACTCAAGTACAAGCGGACAAACTTATTTGGGTCCTTCAAAATTATAAGACGGTGATTGGATAGATGATGGATTTAGCAGCATATGTTGATGAGTGATGAAGGAGGCAATGTTGGGCTGATGACATTAAATCAAACGCTTGTTAGGAGGCAACCCAACGAATGAAAAAGAAGACTATGAGAGCCGATAATTACATATTTATTTTTTCTAACTCTTATTCTCTTTTCTTTTTATCTATTTAATTTTTTTTATTTTTTTCTATTTTATTTTGTCCTAATCGAAAATATATTCTGACATGTAGTATTGTTTTTATTTTTTTCATGCAAAAACATATGGTATTCACTTTTTGACAAAGAAGCCCACTACAAATATCTTGCAGTGTGGATTTTATTGACCTACTCTTTTCAAAGATACTTGCACTTTCTACAAAAGTTATGAAAATTATAAAAAACTAGGATCCTTCCCTGTTAAGTGGTGGATAATGGTACTTTGTGGCTATTGAAGTCAGATGCAACAGTTTCCCAAACAATTAAGATCTCTGTACAAAGTTTCTCTCTTTTTATCATTCTCTTTTCTCATTTTTTTAAAAATGGATGACATTTTTCTAACTCTCAAGAAGTGATTTTTTTTTCTTCCTAAAAATATAATTTTAAAAATTTATAAAATCAGGATTGAAAGATTAAGGATGCTTATATATAAGGGCATCTCAGATAACATACGATGGACAATTGAAGCAAATGTAAGAGTAACAGGTGAGTTTTGATATGAGTTTTTAAACTTAGTTACTATATACATATTTGGTTTTGATAAAAACACATATTAAAAAAACGAAGGGCGAAAAAAATGTAAGTTTGTCACAAATGTACTCGATGGACTTGCAACAAAAAGTGTCGTTCCTTAAGAATAGTTTCTAAAAATCTAAAAGATAAAATTCAATTCATCATGGATGGATTGAGTAGGAGTATTTAATAACATTATATTGACTCTTAAGGCGCATTCAGGTGAATTAGTACAACGTGCAATTCTTCATTTATGGAATCACTTTGGGGATGATAAGCATTATAGTCTTGAAAATCTGACATTAAAAGACCATGTTTGCTAGTTTATAAAAAAAATTAATGGGAAGCATATTATTGACCTATAGAGGGCATTTAAGCTGTTAATGGACATAAAACCAGAGGAAGATGTGAGTTACAGTCACAACTACATGTACATTCACGTGTAAGTAGCTAATTTTCAAATTTTGTATCCTTATTTTTAATCTTTCTGATAAAAGAAAAAGATGTGCAATAAATGCATTTTTTGTTCACACCTTATTAAATAGTACTGTACTTCATTTTTGCGCAACTTATTTTCAAATTCGTAATGCTCGATGTATATTCAATTGTTCTCCTCAAAGTAAATAAATAGATACATCTGACCAATAACTTCAAATCGAAGAAACTACATTCAAAACAAACAAATACTTTCATATAAGTGACACTCAAATCTAAAACGTTTCAACTGTAAAGTTTTAAAACCTCTATCTTACCACTTATGTAAAATCTCATTGCTATCATGAGCATTTATTTCATTTAGAGCTGCATCCAAACCACATCATACCAAACTATTTTTGTAAAATTACTACATAAATTGTGGTTTGAAAATTTTCATAATACCACACCATGTGTTGTTGTGGGTTCAAACAAACTAAAGTACACCAATTATATATTTATATTTATATTTTCTAATATCAATTGTTTGAGTTACATTTTATTAACTATTTTCTATGAATGTAAAATTTTAAGTTGTTTCTGGTGGATGGTTTTTATTGTTTTAAGCAATGATCACAAGGCAAAATATATAATCTTCTTGAACTTCACCTATATTGTAAACACCCTCTGAACTTACAAATATAATATTTACCCTCATAAATTAAATTTTTACATAAAATTATCATTAATACAATCAATTTATATTGTTTGTAGTATATTTTGAATATTTTGTATCCCAAATTAATTTCAAATTCTTTTTTAATTATAAAGAATTTGAATTATATTTTTTAAAAAGTAATAAGTAACTTTAATAATTAAAATTTTAAAAAACTAAAATATAAGTGAGTATAATAAATACACAAAAAATATTAAACATAAATATGGGTGTTAGTCTATTTATATAGTAGTTTTTTCAATTAGTACTTGATATGTTGATATGTTGATATGTGAATGACATAATAATTTTTCCTTTGTGAGTTTAAAATTTATATGTAATGATAAAGTAAACAAATAAATACATCTAATCAATAACTTTAAATCAAAGTATATATGTCAAGGATGAAATCACTGTCAAAATAGACAAATATTTGCATATAGGTGACACTCAAACCTAAAACCTTTTAATTGTAGAATCTTAGAGCCTCAATTTTATCACATAGGCAAAATCTCATTGCCATCACGAGCATTTATTTCATTTAGGGTTGATCCAAAAATTTAAAAACCATCCAAACCACATCATACAAAACTTTTTATAAATTTATTAAATAAACTATGATTTGAAAATTCACGCAAACCGTGTTCAAACAAACTATAAGTGCACCAATTATATGTTTATATTTATACTTTCAAATGTTTGAGTTTCATTTTACTAGCCAGTTTCTATGATTGTAAAATTTTAAGCTATTTCTGGTGGATGATTTTATTTCTTTTAGGAATAATCGTAAGGGCAAAAACATAAATCCTGGACTTGACCTATACTTGTAGACACCCCTTGCATTTATAAATGTAACATCTATCCCTAAATTTAGTGTTTAGACAAAATTGTTCTTAATGCAATTAATTTATATAATTTTTAGTATATTTTGTATCCCAAATTGAATTTCAATTTTTTTTTACTTATAAGTTTTTTTAAATTATATTTTTTAAAATGTAATTATTAACTTAAGTAATTCAAATTTAAAAAAAAAATCAATGAGTATATTAAACACACAAAAAATATTAAACATGAAAGACTATTTTTTATTAGTTGAATTCAAAATAAAGTATTAACTATTTAATTTAAATAAATTTTGAACTCTTTTGGATAACAATAAATAAGTATATCTCCATTGATATTTAGATATACATATATATATGTTTTAAATTGAACAAAGGTATATTCCAATAAACTTTGGACACTTTTGAATAAAAATGCATACATTATTGTTATCCAATTAATATATATATATATATCTAAATTAAGTTTGCAAAAATATATTTATTCATCTTTTACTTCGTTTAGATTAAAAAATTAATACTTTATTTTAAATTCAATTAATCAAAATAATTTTTTCATGTTTAATTTTTTTGTGTATATATTATACTCTTGTATTACTTTAATTTTTAAATTTTGAATTGCTTAAGTTGCTAAGTACTTTTTTTCAAAAAAATATGATTTAAAATATTGATTATAATTAAAAAAGAATTTAAAATTAAATTTGGGATGCAAAATATTTAAAAGATAATTAAAACTATATAAATTCATTGCATTGAGGGCGATTTTATCCAAACATTTAATTTTAGGGAGGTAAATATTAGATTTGTAAGTTCAATATGGTATTTGTTATCATAGGTGAATTTTAGAGAGGTTTATGTATTTTGTTCCAACCATAAAATATATTCATATTAAGAGATCTTAAATTTTCAAGGCTCTCAATCCCAATTTAATACAAAACCCTATACTACAATTTCAAAAAAAAACTTCTTATAATTTAATACATACAATATTTTTAAATGTGTTATGCAATAATTTACATGTAGTACTTTTTTTCAGACTAATTTAATAGTTTATTATTCATTTAATTACTAATTAATTTTTTACCGTATAATGGGAATTAGTTAATAAACTGAGTGAAAGCTTGTGTGTAATACCCAATTCTCAATTCTTTCCTACATAGCTAATAATAAGTATTTTGCATCTAATCAATGTGCATTATCGAATTATGGCATACAAATAACATGATTACACGAACATGAATAATTATTATTACATGCTTCAGTTATGCTTTAACATGCATTAGTGCATAAAATATGAGATCAAACTTTTGTTTCTTGATTTAACAAATTCCTTAAGTGCCTTTTTGTAATGAAAAACTCGATATCTCGGTTAAGGAAGATTGATGTGTTGAATGGCCATGAGATGAATTATTTGTATTGCTCCATATTTGTTATATTCTAAAGTGATTATTTGCCTAAATATTTGATTGAAATGTGTTACATTTGGCTAAAAACTAAAAGTATGCAAAATAGTGTAATTTGATTGGTTGGTTGACTAGGTTGCATAGAATCATTCTAAACCGCATTGCACTTGATTATAACATCAAAGTATCAATTTTTGTTATCTCGCTAGCCCATAAATGTGGCTTTTGGCATGAGAAGACACCAAGCATGATGCAACTAATCATAGCCCTCCACTTACCTCTCTTTAAAAGGACAAAGAAATTATTTTCATCCATATTTCTTGTGAAAGCACCTCAAAAATGATAAGCCCAAATTTCTCCCAAATTTCTACATTCTCATACTCACAAAAATTGAATTCAATCCATAGGAATCCAAAGAACACAAACTAGAACAAGTTTCCACACTTTTAAGCTTGAAAACCGTTGATTTTGAAGTTTAATTCCAACTTAATCAAGGTATATTCTTTTTTAATATTTCTTATGATGAATTTGTAGTATTTTGGATGGTTACATGTTTTAGTATGTTTTTGTATGATTGAAAACTTAAGTAAGTTACACTTGAAGCCAAAACCAAGCTAGTTAAACTAGTTTTTAGCAAAATTGATAGTCTTGTGAAATTGTTTAATTTACTTATTTCTATTGATTTTGTAATACTTATATTGTGTTTGAAGGTGCCTACAAATGATTATGAACAATAGCAATTAGTTTGTTTAATTGAAGGTTAGAATCAATTTAAGTTAGAATCAAGTTTACGTCATTTTAATTCGAATTTTGTTCATATTTTGTGGGCTGCCCTAATAATTATGTTTGAATTATTAGTTATTTAATGGCTATCCTAATGTTTAATGTCTTGAATTAGTAGTAAAATATGGAGTATGCATTGTTTTTAAGGTTATGTAATTGATATGAAATTGTTTACAAAAGATTGAAAAGTGTATATGATTTTAACTATAATAGACTATATGATTTATAAAAAGGATATTAAAAGGTACATGATTTGATTGTGTTAGGCCTTTAACATATCCTATCTTCCATAGAGATTGACCTTTTTACTTAGCACAAAGTGGACTTGAGGTAAGTTGAAACTTTCATTTGCTGTATCACAAGAATCATATAATGTTGTTCATGTTTTAATGTGATTATTATTACTTGTCAAATGAAGTAATATTTTATACATTTATGGTTCATGAACATGACACTATTAAGAATATAATGAGGTTTTTGAAAAAGAAGTATGGTAGTTGATTGATGGTTAGGTAGACAAGGGATGCGGGAGGGACCCGCGGACCCAACAAATGGTGGGAAATATTTGAGGTTGAAAACCGGTATAGAAAAGGCACAATGAATGAGATAGAATACAGCTAATACCTGGGGTTGAAAGACCAAGTATGAAAACCCCGTATTAGATCTCTTATTGGCCAATCATTATAAACAAGTTTTGAAAATATGGTTTATCACTATTAGTTAAGTAGCACACTTCAAGGGCCCTAAAGAATGATTTATGACAGAAAGTTATTAAATTGAATATTGTATTTAATCATTTATGTAATTTGTATGTACGTTATTTGTTATTGCATCAGTTTCACCTTATTGAGCTTTTAGCTCATTAGATTCATGTGATGCAGGTGGAAATGTACAGGTTTAAAGGTTGACTGAGTCTCTAAAGTGGCCGGACAGAGATTTGTTCATATGACATGCTTCGAGCTGTTTTGTATCATATTTTGAAAACTCTGTTTTGTTTTTAAATAAGCCGCTCTATTATGGTTTTGCAAACAGATGTACTCAGTTTTGATATATGTATATGATGTGTTTAAAATGATTCAAGCTCTGTCTCTTATAGCTAAAAATGGGAATTTTTATTAAAATCATAACTCTAATATTGATAAAAAAAATTAACATTTCTTGACTTAACTGTATCGGCTTGTTTAGGCTCTGTAGTTAGGTTAAGGGGTGTTACAGTTTGTGGTATCAGAGCGGAGGTTTAGTCCTTCCTATAGACAGAAGAAGGCATATATATCCTGGGTGGGAAACTCGGTCAACTACTTGTTTAGTTGGCTTTATGTTTATTTGATTATATTTCATTCCATGTTATTGTCATGATTATGCATTTATTATTGGCTAATTAATGGAATGAGATTGGGTAATGCATATTAGGTCATGGCACCAAAAAGAAAGACAATGGATTATCATGAGGGTAATCATAGTGTGGTGGACAATTTGACTAATCTCATTCAACAACAAACTAGAATGCATGGTGAACAGATACAACAATTGTTAGATATGCAACAAAGAACTCAAGAATAGAATCAACAACTTCCTCCACCACAAGCTCGATAGGATCCTTCATAGGCTGTATATGAGAAGTTTAGAAAGATGGAACCAATTGATTTTAATGGTGGGTCTGATCCCATGGTTGCAGAGAAATTGGTGAAATTTTTGAACACTATCTTTGACTACATGCGAATTAATGATGTTGAGAAGGTAGAGCTGTGCAATTTTCTTGTTGAAGAAGGATGCTAGAACTTGGTGGGAATGAGCTAAGCTTGCAGTGAATATAGAAAAGCTAACTTGGGAGAGGTTTAAAATAATCTTTTATGATAAGTATTTCATAAGAGATGTTAGGTCGCTCAAGGTAAAAGAATTCTTATAGTTAAAACAATGAGGGATGTCTGTATGTGATTATGTGAGAAAATTTGAATAGGGTTACAAGTATGTGCCACACATCCCAAAAGACAACAATGAGAAGACGTATCATTTCTTGAGGGGCCTTAATCCTAAAATTAGAAGAGATGTGAAAATGTCTTTAGTAACAGAGTTTAGAAAACTGATGGACAAGGCTTTGATGGCTGACTTAGGTGAGAAAGAGATTGAGAAAGTTCATCAACAAAAAAAGCAAGTATTCACTCCCAGAAATCTGAATCAGTGGAAGAAAGGAGGGCAAAAATCAAACCAAGGGAATGAAAAACGTAAGCATCATACTGAAGGCACCAACAGAATTGAAAGAGTTAAAAGTTTAATTGCAAGAATTACTTGATAAGGGTTTTATTCGCCCTAGTTTTTCTCCTTAGGGAGCACCTGTGTTGTTCATGAAAAAAAATGGTACATTGCGGTTGTGCATTGATTATAAAGAGTTGAATAAAATAACAGTCAAGAATAAGTATCCACTCCCAAGAATAGACGATTTGTTTGATCAATTACAGGGAGCATCTGTATTTTCTAAGATTGATTTGCGCTCTAGGTATCATCAATTGAAGATCAAGAAAGAAGATATACCAAAGGCTGCATTCCAAACAAAATATGGACATTATGAATTTCTAGTGATGCCTTTTGGTTTAACCAATGCCCCTGCAGCTTTTATGGATCTAATAAATAGGGTGTTCAAGCAATATCTTGATAAATTTGTGATTATGTTTATTGATGATATTCTAATTTATTCACGGGATAAAGAATAGCACGAAGAACATTTGAAGATTGTGTTGCAAGTTCTTAAGGAAAAACAGTTGTATGCTAAATTCAAGAAGTGTGAGTTTTGGCTTGAATAAG